>CAXITT010001926.1:16923-28222 GCA_964033795.1 Lymnaea stagnalis
TTAATATAGGTTTAATTTACTATAGCGTATTTGTATGGTGAACGAACGGACAGGACATCAGCTTAGTTACTTTCTCTTTATTCTCTCTTTACTTTAATACATTTTTTCTCTATCTTTATCTAAAATTTTTGTATCCAATAAATCCAGGGAAGGGGGGCAAGTGCCCGCCCATGTCCATAAAAGTACTAACACGTATAAAATCAATGTTGTCCAAGAATTCAAAGTTTTTGCAGTCAAATAACACCAAAAAAAAACAACAACATTTCTATTCATGATTTGATATTATAGAAATAAATATTGTTTCATTATATTTCTTATTTAAAAAAAAAAAAAACATGTTTACATGTAAATGATAATTATGGCATAAATATGTTTTCAGGGGAAATAAATGTTGTATTGTATTTCTTAATATATATACATGGTAAATATTTTATAACACATAATTATTTTCAATATTTGTTGTGACACTGTAATTTTAAAAGCAGTGTTCCTGTTCCGGCATCCTTCCGTCTCGTGAGACGATGGTGCATCACCGTTGGTTTGGGTTGCATTTTCTCGAGTGGCTGTGCAGTCCTATCCTTGAGTGACAGTCTTTACCACAGTTTTTACACACGAGTTCCGTGCTTCCAAATGTTTTGGCCTTTCTCCTAGCTCTTCTGTCTGCAGCATCTTCCATTCTTCGTTCCTCGGCTACCATGACGCCCTCTTTGACAACTGTGCGCCACGTAGATCGGTCTTTTGCCTTACACTCCCAGTCACTTGTATGGATTTCGGCTGCTTTCATGTCCCTTTGACAGACATCTTTAAATCGCAGACGTGGGCGACCTGTTTTCCTCTTTCCAGAAGCAAGTTCACCATATAGGAGGTCTTTCGGAATGCGGCCGGGACTCATTCTTTTAACATGACCTAGCCATCTCAGGCGTCTTTCACTAAGGATTGTGAACATGCTTTGGCTATTCGCACGCATTAGGACCTCACTATTAGTCACTTTTTCTTGCCATTTAATACCAAGTATGCGACGCAGGCATCTCATATGGAAGCTATTAAGCTTGCGCTCTTGGGATGTATAGGTGGTCCATGTCTCGCTCCCGTATAGTAGTGTACTGATGACACAAGCTCGATAGACGCACAGTTTGGTTTTCTCCGTTAGCTTGGTGTTTTTCCAGACCCGTTTATTTAGTTTAGCCATTGTGGCAGCTGCCTTGCCGATTCTGCTGTTAATTTCTTCTTCAATGGACAGTGTGTTGGAGACTTTGGACCCCAAGTAGGTGAAGCTGTCCACAACCTCCAAGTTTTCATTATCGATTTTTATGTTAGGTGGAGGTCGAGTGTCTTGGGCCATGATGTTTGTCTTTTTCAAGCTGATTTGCAGACCAAATTCTTTGCAGGCATTGGAGAAGCTTGACACGAGTTGTTGCAAACCAATTTCTGTGTGTGCTGTTAGTGCCGCATCATCCGCAAATAGTAGCTCGCGAATTAGGACATCTGTCGTTTTGGTCTTGGCTCGGAGGCGGGCAGTGTTGAAAAGTCCTCCATCAGCTCTGGTGTGTAACCAGATTCCCTCACTGCTATCCTTGAATGCGTATCGAAGTAGTACAGAGAAGAATATTGCGAACAGTGTTGGTGCGAGTACACAACCTTGTTTAACTCCGCTGCTGACTGGAAAGGCTTCTGACTTGGCTCCATCGAACTGCACTGTACCCTGCATATTTTCATGGAACTCTCTGATGATGGCAAGTAGGTGAGGGGGACAGCCGATTTTTGCCAGTATTTTGAATAGCCCGTTGCGACTGACGTAATCAAAGGCTTTTGTAAGGTCCACAAAGGCAATGTACAGTGGCATCTGCTGCTCTCTGCATTTTTCCTGGAGCTGTCGTATGGAGAACACCATGTCTATGGTAGACCGCCCAGACCGGAAACCGCACTGAGATTCTGGATAGACACGGGATGCTAGACTCTGTAAACGTGTTAGTATGACACGGGCAAAGGCCTTTCCTACAATACTAAGGAGTGAAATGCCGCGATAATTATTGCAATCACTCCTATCACCTTTGTTTTTATATAGTGTCACTATATTTGCATCCTTTAGGTCTTGGGGGATGTAGCCCTGTTCCCAGCAGAGGGACAGAATCTCGTGCAATGGTTGGAGTAAAGCTATCTTACCACTCTTTAGAGCCTCTGGTGGTATTCCATCATCCCCAGGCGCTTTTCCACAAGCTAGGCTATCAATAGCTTTGCTCAGCTCTTCCTGTGAGGGCACGACATCAAGTTCTTCCATGAGTGGCATATCTGGTATGTCATCTAGAGCGGTGCTGGAGACTGTGGTAACTGTTGAATACAATTCCAGATAATGCTCAACCCACCGTTTTAGCTGTGCTGTCCGGTCTTGGATAATTTCTCCATTTTTGGACTTTAGAGGAGCAACTTTGGACGTCAAGGGGCCAGTTGCCTTTTTGATGTTTTCGTACATTGCTTTTGCATTACCCATATCTGCAGCTGACTGTATGCTGGAACAGAGGTTAAGCCAGTAGGTATTGGCGCAATTACGTGCAACCTTTTGGGCAAGTGACTTGGCTGTTTTTAAGGCATGCAACCTGTCGGGTGTAGGCTTTTCCTTGTAAGCCGTAAGAGCTTTCCTTTTGGCTTCAGTGACAGGTTTAATCTCGTCCCAATGTTCATCAAACCAGTCCGTGTTTTTGTGAGATTTTTTGCCGAAGGCCTGTATTGCGGATGTATAGATTGTGTCTCTGAGATGCGTCCATTTCGAGTCAATGGTGACGCATGGGGACATCCTTGAGATACCTTCCTTCACCTTGTCTGTGAACAGCTGCGTTAGCGCAGGGTCTTTCATGCAGAAGGTATTGATACGTGGGCGTCCCTCTTTCTTGGAGTGGTACGAGTTTGTCCTCATTATTCGTACCTTGCTGGCGACAAGGGAGTGATCCGTGTCACAGTCGGCACTGTGGTAGCTGCGAGTGAGTAGGATGCTAGCTAGTTGTGCACGCCTGGTGATGATGAGGTCCAGCTGGTGCCATGGGCGGGATCGAGGGTGTCTCCAAGATACTTGATGTATATCCTTGCACTTGAAGTAAGTGTTGGTCACACACAAGCCTCGTGAGCAGCACAATTCCAGAAGCCTCTGTCCATTTTCATTTATATTTCCTCTTCCAAAGAGTCCAAGGCATGTGGGCCAGGCTTCGTGGTCGCTCCCCACTCTAGCATTGAAATCTCCCAGGAGGTAGATTGCCTCGTCTTTGTGAATGGTTGCTGGGCCCGCAGCTGTTCTGAGTCTTAGAGCTGGGATCTTCTTTTTCTTTTTTGAGTTTCTTGGTGCAGGGCTTAGTGGCCCACTTGTTGAGTGGTACTCTAATCTCCACGCAGGCCATGACGGGATAGCACCTATTTGACTGGGGGCTGCCCAGTTTGAGGCGGGCGGTAGCTGTCCAGTGAGACATTGGTAGTCTCTCCCACCGTCGGAAGCAGCCCCTAGCTCTACGTCAATTGAGCTTTTGGCTTATAACCGGTAACTGCTGCTTCCCGTGTTTTGTCGAGTGTCCTCTCCAGAGGTGATGCAAGCCTGGGCGGGTATTATGGAGAATTAGCTGCTGCCCATACAGCATATCCACCCTCTCCACGTCAATGGTGTAACCAAGGGAACGACTTGCGTCGATGCGGCTTGGCTGCCGTTGGCGTCGCAGGAGCTGCCGGTATGTACATAAGAGTTTTATGTATAGACCGCCTGTAGGTGCTCCATTTCCTGATTTTCTGTCGGGGTTTACTCTCTTAGCCTTTCCCGAAGGGTATAGCCGCAATTTTTGGATTTTTGAAGTCGGAGTTTCCTTCTCCTAGCCGTAGGGGTGCCAGCACCAGGATTCGAACCCGTGACTGATTGAAATTTATTTTGGAGTCTTGGTACCGCAGCGCATCGCACTATCACTTTGACCACCGCGCCCCCCAGTGTAAAAAAGCAGTGTAAAAAGATAAAAACAAAACAATGATTGTTTGATGGCTTACTTGTACTTTCGTATTTCTATTGTGCTGCCTTCAAGACACTTTGAATTTTAAATTTTAAAATGCGTTTATATATTATTCATAAAGCTTAACCAAAGGGTGCAAGAACGCAACGACATTTTCTTAATTGGGAGTACTGTCTTACTCTCCAACTCGTTCCTTACTTATAAGGATACCATATCAAAATATCCCCTCCACCAAAAGCCTGGTCGCCCAATCTCTCTGTACACATATTATATCATTAGCTGATCTCAGACCATCAAAAATGATCTGCCATAAAATTGGAATTATTTCAACTCTTAAAAATCTTCCCACCTAATGAGGATGACCGTGAACCTAGGCGTAGCAAAGAGAGAAGCGGGGGACAGATAAACCCATGCACTTTGCTAGCAGGGACACCATCATGGGGTGTGGTGGTATTTAATGGAAGAGGATAATGTTTTTAGAGCTGAGCTCACCTTAGGAAAAAGAAAAAAAAAATAAAATCACCCGTCACGTCTAATTCTTTCATTGACCAATATAGTAAAACAAATCCATTAAATGTCTTCGAATTGTTGACACCACCAACATATTATTACACACTGACTTAACAGTTCTCTTGACTAAATCTTTTTAGTAAACTCATTCTATAAATACCAGTTTTGGGTTCATATACATTAATTATAGTATATTAAAATTTGATCTTAATACAATTTCATTTCAGAGACATCAAATAAAATGTCCTTACAACAAGATAAATTTAAATTAGAATTTACTTCATGCCAAAAATTTATGAGTTGTCAGTGTGACAAAATAATGACTTATGATATTGACAATATTCTAAAATATATTCTTGATAACGTCAGAGTCAAAACTCTAGTGAGCAATCATGCTATACAGTCACTGGAAGCGTCCTGCTCATTCCTTATTATGAACAAATCATGTCCTACAATGATCATAAGCGTTATGCTCTTTCCTGATGTATAAATTATGTCTACCAATAATCGAAGCGTCCTTCTCCTTTCTGTTGTACAAATCATGCTTAACAGTGCCTGGACGCGTCCTGCTCTTTACGGATGTACATATTTTCGTGACTTGATCAATACAGACCTTATTTATTTTTTCTCCTAAAATCAAGGAGATAAATGGAGCAACAGAAACTCAACAGTAACTGTGACCTGATTGTGATGATCTGACTTAGGTTTTGACTTTGAAAGGTATCTCTTGTATGAGTTATCCTATTGGCACTCTGTCTAAAAGATTCCTTTAATTATGCTTAATTACCGCACAAACATTAATAAGCTATCTATATACATATAGACTGAAACGAAGTCTATGTCAAAAGGGCGAATAACTGCAAGTATTTATTTACAATTGGTATTTTCAATCGTGGTGGACTTAGCCTTGTATAGTTTCACTGTTGATCTCAGAAGATCAATAAGGGTTAGATTTTTTTTTCCGTTCCAAAACGGTTATATCACAGGTATATTGACAAGGGTATGTCTCAATAAGTATATTTTACAGGGTTATGTCTCAGGTATATTTGATATGGTTATATATCAGGTATTTTCGACAGGGTTATATCTCAGGTATATTTGACCGGGTTATATCTCAGGTATATTTGTCTGGGTTATATTTCAGTTATATTTGTCAGGGTTATATATCAGGTATATTTTTCAGGGTTATATATCAGGTATATTTGTTAGGGTTATATCTCAGGTATATTTAACATGGTTATATCTCAGGTATATTTAACATGGTTATAACTCAGGTATATTTTTCAGGGTTATATTTCAGTTATATTTGACAGGGTTATATTTCAGTTATATTTGTCAGGGTTATATTTCAGTTATATTTGTCAGGGTTATATTTCAGTTATATTTGTCAGGGTTATATTTCAGTTATATTTGTCAGGGTTATATTTCAGTTATATTTGTCAGGGTTATATATCAGGTATATTTGTTAGGGTTATATCTCAGGTATATTTAACATGGTTATATCTCAGGTATATTTGTCAGGGTTATATCTTAGGTATATTTAACATGGTTATATCTCAGGTATATTTGTCAGGGTTATATCTCAGGTATATCTTTCAGGGTTAGTAGTCATTTTATATGTATCTATTATATGTCACGATTACATGTCAAATGTATACTTTACGAGTGTCTGTCATTGTTATTTGTCATGCTATTATGTCAGGCTCATTTGTCACGGTTTCATGTCAAGATGGCCCAGTGGTCTAAACCGAGTCAATATCAAGATCATGGTCTTGAGTTCAGTCCCCACAGAAGTATAGTTAACCAAAAATATCATCCATGTGCATTGGACTAGTTAACTGTGGATGGCATCTCATCTAAAAGATGGCACATTTGAATTCAACCCAGAGATTGAGTCCTGCAGGCATACACCATTGACACAATAAAATATTCTAAAAACTCAGGCAATGCACCTGGTGCCTTCACATATGATGCTTATTTTTCGGGGGTTGGGGGTTGGGGGGGGGGAGCTGGATAAGCTGCGTGGACAGAGGCGCTTTGAGTAAAATTCTAAACTTAAATCCCCAAGTAATTGTGGATTGTGTCATGCTAATGTTTTACCATCGTAACATTGTGACGGACTGATGCCAAAAAATACAACGAAATAAATACATGTCTTGGTTTTATTGGACAGTAAAATGTCCTGGTTATACGTTCATTTATTTGACCAGGTTATTTACTGGTTAGATATCATAGATATATGTCATATTTATGTAAAACTGTTATACGTCAGGTTTATGTAAAACTGTTATATGTCAGAGCTTTGTGAAGCTGTTATTTATCAGAGTTTTGTCAAAGTGTAATATGTCAGAGTTTTTCGAACTGTTATATATCAGAGCTTTGTGAAACTGTTATATAGATGGAGTCGCTGAGGCGGTATTACAGTCACAAAATACATTTTCCGGCTGTGTGGAGCACAGGGAGAAACAAGAAACACTGCTGGTCATTCTCTTCATCCTGGTCTTGACTTAGTTTTGCTATTGAAACAAATAGACAGTGACGTGAGAATTTAAGCAATAATCCCTAAAGTTGAAAAAAATATAGTTCAAGTCAACCCTCCTACTCACGTCAAGGCTATTACTCAAGTCAAGGCTACTACTCAGGTCAAGTCTGCGTATCATATATTCGCTACTACTCAAGTCAAGGCTACTAATCAAGTAAAAGCGTTGGTCATTTTTGTAAGAGGAAAACAAAGAATACCAAATTAATTGCTGCGTTTTATGCGAGAGATACAAAAAATAGTTAGATATTTCTCAGGGTTATTATATTTCAGAAATATATGACAGTGTTTTTTTTTTTATAGAGTTATGTGTCAGGTTTTAATGGCAGTGTTATATGTTAGTGCTTTATGGCATTGTTTGAGAGATTCTAAATATTTGTGTGTTTTGACCTGCTGGTCAATAACCGTGACGTTATTAGGGTTACAGAAAACACCTTTTCTAACATTGATTTCCCCGTCGCCTTCAATAACAAATTGCTATTATTATCAGATATCAGGTTTCACTTGTCATTCATGGGTAGACTGTGCGTGCATTTGTTTAGTCTTCATAGTCATCTTTTCGGGTCGGGATTACACGGTATTGCTATTTATAAAACTAATGGTTATTAGGCTTCGTACTACATCGCGATATATACGTCACTGCAATAATTAAAATTAGCTGATTCGGATGTAATGGACACTTAAAAATAAACTGGAAATTGCAGATTAGATTTTATTTAAAGATTGACATAGTGACTAACCAATTGTCTGGCTATTTTATGATATGTTCAACGAATCTCTAAATCTTTCTATGAGCAAGTCTTTGAACTGATTTGTCGCACAGCTGTCAGTTGTCCAATGCCCCAACAATGTCAACATTTGTTCATGTAGATAAGCCCTGAGACTGAAATAGTTTAACATTGCAACATATAAATATTAATGGAACAGAAAACTAAGGGGCAGAAATACTGTCCCGATTGGATTAAGGATGCTTCACTTTGTATAAAGAATGTTTTGTAATTAGCTCATCTATTTCATATAAATCCTTTAATATTATTATCTCATAATTTCAAATGTAGCATGTAATGAAATTAGCTGATCTATTTCATATGGCGCATATAATGTATTAATCTTATATACTTCATATGNGTCCCGATTGGATTAAGGATGCTTCACTTTGTATAAAGAATGTTTTGTAATTAGCTCATCTATTTCATATAAATCCTTTAATATTATTATCTCATAATTTCAAATGTAGCATGTAATGAAATTAGCTCATCTATTTCATATGGCGCATATAATGTATTAATCGTATCTACTTCATATGACGCATGTATAGTAATAAGCTTATTTACTACACATAATGCATGTAAAGAAATTATGTTTTCTATCTCATATAAACGCTTGTAATGTAAAGTGATAATTTCAGCTGCTATACTTTCCATTAGGATTTTCAAAAACGCCTGTCCGATATCAACTTCACACAAAATGCTTTTCAATGAATGATTCTTTGTACTTGGATGACGTGTCTCTGTTAATTGAATGACCTGATTTGACGTCTAAAGAAGATACCATGTTTTAAAAGCTACACAATTCTTCAGCTAATGGAAGGACAGAAATGTCTATTTCCAAACAGTGAGATAGAAGTGGTATTTCTATACAGAAAGACACGTAATTGGGGAGAGTGGAGTCAGCGAGATAGAGTAAAGCATGATGGTGTTGGATTCATTACAAGTAGGGATTGAATTCAAGAATGCTGTGTGTGATTTCAAAATATTGTAACTAAAATTAATCTAATTTGTAGTGTGATTACTGCTAACAATTATTAAAAATAATGGTACATTGTGTCTTACATGTGAGGTGGTGCTATCATTTAACTTATTTTAACAGTTGAGACTGTTGGGCTTTCTAGCAGTTCATTGCAAATTTATCCCTAAAGTGATGGATCGAATTAAAGTGTACTCCATAATGACACAAACAACTCGGCTTGTCAACACAGGAATCAAGAAACGGAATGCAAGTTATGCATATTTTGTATTACATAAATTCCTTTCAATTTGACATTTATTAGTTTCTTAAACAATAATAATGATATGAGATTAAATGTAATGTTATTTTTTTTATCGAATTCTAAATGATAATTTTTATTTGAAATAGTTTTAAAAATTACACAACTTTAACAAAAATGAAATAAACATGTCTCACATGTCTCAATTTCATCCCATAAACAGTTTTTTGTTTTTTTTATAATTTGTTTACAATGCAAAAGAAATTACTTTGCATGCTTATAAAAAAACGAATAAAACTGAAAAATGACTTGATTTAAACGAAAAGTTCATCGTTAATTTGAATAATATTTACAATTGGTAGTGAGTTAACTCCAAAATTCATTGCACATTAAATTCTTTTTTTTAAAGACTTTTTCTTTATCTTGTATTACTTTTTTTTAATAATGATTTAACAAAAAATGTTGTATTATGTACAACAAACCTATTTACAAAAAAAAAATACATAAAGATAAACCAAAAAAGATTGAATAAATTACAACATGTACTGAAATATCATATTTACATGATCGTATGTGTAAATTATAGTTACATAGTGTGTGCTATTTTTACCTATAGTTATAACTCATTTAATGTGATATAAAGATCGATTGTACATACAGCTGCCCATGTGAGTAGGCCACATACAGCTGTCCGTGTGAGCGGGCCACATACAACTGTCCATGTGAGCATGATACATACAGCTGCCCATGTGAGTAGGCCACATACAGCTGTCCGTGCGAGTAGGCCACATACAACTGTCCATGTGAGAAGCTTGGATTTAACACAAAATATATTCTTGTGGCGTTTGATCATATACATATATATGCAAAGCTCAGTTCGTAAATATAAACAAAATTGGGGCCTTTACACCAAACGAAATATTGTAAAATGGTTAAACTAATACATAAACTTACATATTATGTCAGACACATTGATATAGCGTTATGTTTATTTGATTAAAATTTCATCCGCCAAGACATTGGTTCTTTTATAAAATTATACTTAAATAGCTCATTTAAGAAAAAACAAACTAAGGGCTACCGGCCATAAGCGTAAAGTTTTTAAATGGTTGTACTAATTTAGAAAGCCTTTGCAGGCGATCGCACATCAATTCACCAACATTTTATCATAACGGGGAAAACGAGTTTGTGGCCAAAGTCCACAATAGGAATATATTAGAATTGTTGTATTAATCTACTTCTTATGTCCACACACAAAATGTAATGTCGCTCCATTAATTGATTAAAATTATACCCAAACCCTGTATTAGCTCTGTTAAAATTAAATTTAACAAGCTCATATATAAAAAAAAAAAAAAACGAATTTAGTTCCCCTGGCTAAAAATGTAATATTTTAAAATGGTGTGACTAATTTAGAAATCTTTAGATCATGATCACAAAATCTCAAAAATTTGTTTATGCATTCATATAAATGGTATAGGTGCGTATACGTTTTATATTTATAAATCTCATATAAGAAAATAAAGACTTATGGTCCCATGGCTCAAAATGGAACATTTTAAAATTGCTCTAATAATTCAGGAAAAAGTTCAAGCGTACCAACACAATAAAGTTTTTATGCCATTAGCTAAATGGTATTGGGTGGCATTGGGAAATTATGTTTACATAGCTCATATTAGAAAATGAGGAGAAAAAAAAGGCATTTATTGCCCCTGACTCAAAAATGGAATATTTTAAAATGGTTTTAATCATTCAGAAACATGTACGGGGGTGCACACAACAACTCATTAAAGATTTTATGTAATCAGATGAATGGTATAGGAGCGCATACGGAAATATAGCTTATTTGTGGAAATAATGAATTTTTGGCCAAACATGCAAAAACGGAATATTTTGAAAACGTTGTAATAATATAGAAAGATGCGCGAGCTTATGTACAACTACTCACCAACGTTTAATCCCAATGGTAGAGGAGCGCATATACAAACAGAACATGTATTTATAGATCTCATAAAAAAAAAAACAAACACAGGGCTCAAAACAAAATGTTTTTAAATGTTTGTAATAATTCAAAATTATTTGCGGGCGTGAGCACAACATCTATGCAATGTTTTATCAAACTTGAAGAAATGTTATACGAGCGCATACGGAATTTTTTTTTTTTACAAAGCTCATTTAAAAAAAAATAAAACTCATCTGGGCCAAGTTTCCCAGAAAACATCGGCCACGCCAATACAATAGATCACACGATAATATTTAAAAAGTTATGTTGTGGGGTGGGGGAAT
>CAXITT010001927.1:10314-28077 GCA_964033795.1 Lymnaea stagnalis
AAAACATTTATTAGTGACCAATGTTCTTTTTAAAAAAATGAAAAAAAATTGTAAAACTTATTATGTGGAAGCTTGAAATATTAACTAGGACAGTAAGACAATGAATAAACGCATAAAAGCCTTCCTCAACAGACAGGATATATGAAAATATGACAAGAAATAGAGAAAAGATAATAACTTAATTGTTGTTTCTGAAAGTTGGATTTTACATAACCTAGACTAGAGGATGTGAACAAATTTATAGAATGCAATCTTAAAAATAAAATCAATCATAAAAGCGTAATATTTGTTCTATTCTCTACCAGAGATCTTTCGGGCATAACTCCGAGTGGGGGGCATTGTGCCCCGGTGCAATTAACACCCAGAAAAAGTGGGTACGGTACACTAAATCCAAAATATAGTTTATACATAAAACGATTACATTGTCATTAAAAAAAAAATAACTGGTTCCATTAAATTGACTAAATAGAAACCAATAATTTGTGTCAATATAACAATATAAGTTAAGCTTTAAATTAATTGTACAGAATGCACAGGTTTACATTTCGGCTCATGCCTTCATCAGCACAACAACAAAAAAATTAAGAATAAATTAAATGTACAAATGTATATACATACATATATATATATATAATATATTAGGGTGGTTCATTGAGATATTGCAAAAAATGAAATGTGTGCTATAGAGTAAGGAAACCCTCCCAAGTTTTTACATTTCTAATAGTAATGTTTTGGTAAAGTTTCAGCTTTAAATTATAATTACAAGACGGTGCTCAAACGCAAAATTATGTCCACATTTTATGAAATTCTAGCAAAATAAAGCAATGCGCATATGTTGAATGTTTTAAAATTACAACCAGCAATAGCTTTTTAATATCAACAGTTCAACACTCTTTTGCAAATTAACCACTAAGCTTAAACATATTGTTATTGGCATTTGTCACAATTAAAAGGTCAAATTGTGCTGTTCCATTAAAAAACTTGAAAATTTAACCAACTCAAATTCAAGTCACAAAAGCCTGCAGTATCAGTCAATGTTATTGTCATTCTGACATTAAGGCCTGAACAGCAGACTATTTGGCGATTTGTGTTGGAACAGCCTTGCGGTTTGCTTCCACTACTTGCAATAAGAGTTGTTTTTCTTCTTCGTCGTTAGTAAGCAATGTGTTGTATTCATTAAAAAGCTTTACCGCTCGCTCTGCAGTGGCGTTCACAACACGTCATGACTTGAATCGTGTCTGGCCATATCGATACTGTTCACTTGCAGGCCACACTTGTGGTGGCAAATCAAGAAAGGCGCTGTCAATGTTATGATAAAAAAGAAGGTTCCTCGTTCTGGTAGTTCCAAAGTCACCTAAACATACATCTGGTTTCATTAGAGTTGATCAATCTCCACGCACGTTTCGTTCGCCAGCTTCACGGGTCATTGCCTGCACAATTCCCATCTTTGCAGCTGCTGACACATGATCTGAGAACAGGGCTAATCCAACAAGCTCGTCTGAAAGATACCAGAGATGATTTTCTAGGACCTTTCTTGCATCTGTACTGATGTCAGGATCGATGATCTGGTAACTGCTGAGATCAGTCAACAGCTTTAAATCACTGGATAGAGCTTCAGTTGCACGGGGAGCAGTTACCCAATGCTTGGTGTAAATTAGTGCACCAAACTTAACAAAGCGCTCAATTGGGGCTTCTTGTTTCTTTGTAAGCTTTAATACATATGTTTGGTTGCGGAAGAGATACATTTTAATAGCATTAATTAATTTTGCCATCCAGCGAGCACGATGTACTGGTCCTGGAGCCCTTCAGTGGATTGTACTCGGTGGATTCCCAAAACAGTCAGAGTCAACTCAATAAGCTCCATGTAATCATCTCTGACTTGTTGCTTTAGGTGCTCTTTGGTCCGGATTGCAATGGTTGCATCTGATAAACTAGAAGCTTCAGGTGTAACCTGGAATTCTGAAAAAAAACTGCCTGGTGATGACTCTCCAACAGCATTTCGTTCGTTTAAAAAGCGGGATATCTTGGTATTTTGAAGGTCCACAGCAGATGGTGAAAACCTTTGACAAGATGGTCTCCATTACATGATGACGAAAGGCTAACCAATGAAGTTCACGACCTAGCCTAATTTCAAGGCCAACACATACTCCATTTATTCTGCCGTTATTTACTGAGGTTGTGTCACAGCACATAGCCTGAACCCTCTCAACCAGCTGCCACTCCCAACAATTTGTGAGCAGCATTTGCTTCATTCTCACCAGTTCCAGAGCTCACCTTTGGCACACCTTACAGTTTGTCCATCCCATCACCTGAAACTAAAACTGGTAGCCTTTCAACTGAGCCTTCCCCAAATATTGCTGGAAGTATCTTTCCATCCCAATGGATTACTAATGGGCAAGTTGGCTCAAAATTATCTTTCATTGCTTTAGAAATGTTCTGCCTAGCACTTGACCGAGCTCGTTGAATAGTGCTACGTGAAATAGGAAGTGCATTTGGATCGTGACCAAGGGCTGCAGCAATAGGAATAAGTAGCCGAACAACTTTACGATCAGATGTTTTATTACGGTCAAAGGTACTTGTTACACTTGGATTGAACAATTGGTCTCGAGAGGTTTTCTTTACTTGAGTTATCTTGTCTTGCTGTTTACCTAATTTTGGTCGGTATCTACTCATCGCCACATAAGTAATATATTAATAGCATGGACTTAAAACAAACCGCCATGATTCCATCTTCCATTGTACTCTTCTTCAATTCTTTTTTCTGATTGGCTCGTCTTACCAATGTCCATACTCTATAAATTATAAGTCATAATTCTCACCTCACTTAACTCCCTTAACTCAACTTAGCTGTGTGACAGTAACACTAAACAGGAAGTTATGACATATAATAGTTAAACAGCCAACCCTAAGTAAGTAAAATATAACACAAACATCATGATACAGTAAGTAAATATTCAAAATGTAAATTGCAGGAAAGTTCGGCAATTTTCGATGCAATTTTGAAAATTCATGGTCGTTGAGCATCACCTTGCAGTTGGCACAAGAGGCTGAAACTCTGCCGTAATTAAAGGTTTGCTATAATGAAAACAGTTAGATGGTGTTTGGCTCTGTAGATGAAAGTTGAGTTTTTTTGGGCCACCCTAATGTTCAGGTCTGCGTTTCGTCATTGCTGCATCGGTCAAGGCCAAATGTATGGAGGGAAGTGATGGTTCCACATATGGTAAATTGACTGGGATTTGGGTCCGACGTTCCTTATTGCAAGACAGGTCGACTGTTCTCTCAAGCTCCACGACCTGGTGCACGAAAGAGGATCGCTTTAGTCTCCCGCCCGCTACTCTGTTTTCTTGCATCTGAATCGATGGTTCTTTTCCTTTCAGCCTTCGCAACCTCCCGACGGTACTTGATATTGCTTTCCCCCCCCCCCCTTAATTGTAATGGTTCTAATGTGATCAAGACCACTACAGCAGCTGTGGTTGTGGTCCAGAATGCAGACACAAATCGACAGTCCAAAGGTACTTACAATCAGGGGGGGGGGGGGTAGGAGGGAATGTATCACTGTATGCGAAACCGGGGAAGGGGGTAAAGTTGTATGACGTAATCATTCATATCAGAACCTAAAATTGACTGTGATGTTGAAATATTTCTTGTAATGAACGTCTCCTGAAAGAAGATTCAATTGTTATACATTTGTTCGCTCAATAGTAGAGTGTGTTTAAATTTTTAACAAGAAAATAAAAAAAATAAAAAAATCATATTTGATATGCTCTATAATTAAATTCAAGTTAAGTATTCTTTAATAAAAAATACTTTCACATTACAGAAAAAAAGACTGCACCACTAAAGTCTTTAATTTTTACAAACATATCATTGAAACACTTTTTATATTTAACGAAACATAATTCAAAAGTTAAATGAAGAAAATATAAAGACAGAGGAATACCCCATTTTAAAAAATCTGTATACTTGAGATTATTTTTATGTAATTGTAATTTACACTAACTGTTATGCAAAAAAGATTGTCTGTACCGATGTTGTTGTTTTTTTGTTTTTAGTGTTGTTAAAATGTAGGTATTTTTCTTTGAAAATATCTTTTCATACATAATAAAATATTCTTTGTTAAATCATTATTTTAAAAAAAAGAGGACCTAATAAAAAGAAAAAGGTAAAATGAAAAAAAAAAAAATTGAATGACTGTTTGAACTGCCTTACTACCAATTTAAAATATACATTAAATACTGATCAATCTTTCTGTTATTCCAATTTATTGTTCAGTTTTCAGAATTTTTTTAAAGAGACTAAAAGACGATTCCTTTTTTAAGGGAAAAAATAACTTTTTTTTTGTTAAAACATGGTGACATAAAATTGAGTATAATGTGTTAGATGTTTATCTTATTTTTGTTATGAATTTGCAATTTTTTGAAATATTTCAAAAAGTAATAACTTATACAGTCCATAAAAGTTAAACATCTATTTTACTTTTATATCATAAGTGTTTTTACGAAACTAAAACTTTTCAAATTTAAGGGAAATTTATTTTAAACAAACTATACTTAATGTAATGTTCACTAGTCTATTTAAGTTTTTCTAGTGGTAGTCCACTTACTATCGATCCTTACCTTTAGGGATACTATGGCAATAAATGGCTATTAAGGCAAACAATTTCAGCTGTAAATATTGCCCCACCCACCTAATACGTATGACACACAGGGGTGCCACACATTTTTTGTTAATTCCCAAGATTTTGTCCAAATATTTCCCAAGATCATGGACATGTTTAGTGTTTTTTAAGGATCTTTAGAACTTTTTTTGGAAAAATTAAGTTTTGTCGTGAATGGAGTAGTGAATGCCAAAGATCTTGTGAAAATTCCCAAGGTGTGGCAGCCCTTATGTCATATTAGAGACACACATGTATCCTTTAGTATTTTACAATGTTTACCAAAACATAGATTAGATCACTTAATTAAACTTGCTAATATATAGTGTATACATTTTATTTTTATTATGTGGTTGTGTGGTCAGAAAAGTCACCAGTCAAAAATGCCAAAGATCACGTTCAGGACGACTACATATTTTTGAGGGAAACAATTATTTTCAATAACTTTTCAAAAGACCATGATTTAAGAAGTAAAACCTTTTTTTTTGGCCGGCTGGCCTAGTAGCCATCATACCGATCAAGAGCCGCATGCGGCTCACGAGCCGTGATTTTCCTACCACTGCTGTTTTGTATATTGAAATAGTGCCATTAACAAGTTTATATAAGTGTTTGTGTCTGTAAAACATAGCTTAACTGAAAGATATGCCTTGGTTACAGCCAAGTTATAGGATCGTTGTCGATTGGAGATAGTGATGTGTTTTGATGTACTTTTCAATGATCTTATGGTTACGTTGGTTACAGAAAACAGTATGTATCTTTATTCCGCATCTTCTAGATCGACGAAATATCATTATTACCTCAGTCAAAGATGGACAAAGTCAAGAGCCTCATGACAGAAGCGTGAGATAATGTTGAGCCAGGGGCCAAGTAGCTGACACCATTAGAACATGTATAGACATGAGGCAAGTGGCAGACACCATGAAAACATAAAAAGACATGAAAAGAAGTAACAGAAAACATAAGAACATGTTGAGACAGGGGCCAAGGGCTAGAATACGTTAGAACATTTTGAGACATGAGCCAAGAGGTAGACAGCACGAGGCACTTTTGAGACATGATCAAATTTTCAACAGTATGATAACATGTTGTGACATTAGCAAAGTTGCATACATCATGAGAATATGTAGATACATAAAATATGTGGTAGTCATCATGAGGGATATGAGCCACGTACAGGACATAATTAAAACATGTTGAGACATGAGTCAAAGTTCCAGATATCATAAGACCATTTTGAGACATCACTCAAGTGTCCGACAGCGAGAAACATTAGACACATGAGCCAAGTACAAAACATCATGAGACTCTGTGAGGCATGAGATATTTTGCGATATTATAATTAAACGCTAAGACATCATTTAAGTGAAAGACAGCATAAAACATTAGAGACAAGAGCCAAGTTACATACATCAAGAAAACATGTGGAGACATTAGTTAATTGGCAGACTTCATAAGAACATTTAGAGATATGAGAGAGGGGTCAGAAACCAGTACAGCATGTGAGGCATGGGCCATTGGGCGACAACGTGATAAAATATTAACACAGAATTTGGATGAAAGCATAAGAACATTTTAAGACATGAGCCAAGTGGCAGAAACCCTTAGAACGTGTTGAGACATGAGCCAATCGGCAATAGCATGATATCATGTTGAGACATGAGTCAATTCCCAGACAGCATGAGACCATGAAGAGATATGAGAAATAAGGCAGACATTATGAGGACATGTAGATATATGAAATACGTTGAAGACATCATAAAAACATCTAGAGAGATGAGCTAAGTGTCAAATATCATTACAATATGTAGAACAACGAGCAACTTGGCTATTCAATGATAACATTTTGAGACATGGGCCAAGTGATAGACAGCATGGGAATAAGTAGAGACATGAGCCAATGGGGAAAAAGAACATGAAAATGTGTAGAGACATAGGCTAATTGGTAGAGAACATTAGGACATGTTTAGATCAAGTTGGCAACAGCATAATAAAATGGTGAAACATGAGCCCTGTGACAGACAGCATGAAAACAGTAGAAGCATGAGCCTATTGGCAGACTTCATTTAAACATCTAGAGACATGAACCAATTGGCCAAGGCATGATTTCATTTTGGGACATAAGTCATGTGACAGACAGCATTAGACCATTTAGATTTTAAAAACAAGCCAAATTACAGACATCAGTAGATAATTTAGATGCATGAAATAGTTACAGAAGGAATGAGAACTTGTAGAGGAATGAACAAGTTGCATACATCATAAGAAAATGTGAGACATGAACCTTTTGGCGACTGCATGATATCATGTTGATTCATGAGCCAAATGACAGACACCATGATAACATGTTGACTCATGACCCGAGTGACAGACAGCATGATATCATGTTGAGGCATGCGCCAAGTGACAGACAGCATGATATCATGTAGAGGCATGAGCCAAGTGACAGACAGCATGATATCATGTTGAGGCATGAGCCGGGTGACAGACATCATGATTAGATGTACAGACATATGTAAAGTGGCCACAAAATAAGAACATGTAGAGACATGAACCTAGTGGCAGACATCATCATGAACATTTATTGAGACATGATTTAATTTGCAATAGCTTGATACCGTTTTCAGACAAGAACCAAGTGAAAGACAGCATGAGAACATGTAGAGATATGAGCCAAGTGGCAGACAGCATGATAACATGTAGAGACATGAGCCAAGTGAAAGACATCATGAGAACATGTAGAGACAAGAACCAAGTGAAAGACAGCATGAGAACATGTAGAGATATGAGCCAAGTGGCAGACATCATGATAACATGCAGATACATGGAATATGTTGGCAGATAGAATAATACAAAAAAATAGACATACAAAAAACTGCAGATATTATGAGGACATGTAGAGACAGGAACCAAGTGAAAGACAGCATTAGGACATGTAGAGACAGGAACCAAGTGAAAGACAGCATGAGGACATGTAGAGACAGGAACCAAGTGAAAGACAGCATGAGGACATGTAGAGACAGGAGCCAAGTGGCAGACAGCATGAGGACATGTAGAGACAGGAGCCAAGTGGCAGACAGCATGAGGACATGTAGAGACAGGAGCCAAGTGGCAGACAGCATGAGGACATGTAGAGACAGGAGCCAATGTGCATGATGATTACTACATGTTTTGTTTACTCACGTTACGAATACTTAGAAATATATTGACTAAACATTAAAAATAATCTTTAAATGAATCAAGAAGGAAACATTGATTTTATTGATGAAAATATCAATTTAAAACCCGGCTCTGAGGACACTATTTGAATCCCTTTAAAACATTGGCACAGACCAAATCACACTATATTCTAGAATCTAGATGAATATGGGTTTTCTTCAGCCCATTTGACCTAAAATATTCTTTGAAAATTCTAAGTAAATAGATCGATCCAAAAAACTAAAATATGATTGAGACATGAGATATTTATTTGTTTGTATACACAATATAAACAAAATGAGAAATTTATCAAAAGAAGTTAAAAAAAATAATGTATTTTCTTGTCAGTTGTCACTAACTAAAATAATATGTATATATTTTCTCATTAATAGAAAAGTTTACTGTGGTATAGATTATTTCAAATATCAATTAAACCAATTTAAACACTACTTAACTATTGAAGAACTAACAATGCATACAATGTTTCTTTTGATCCAACATCTAACACACATTAGCAAGGTGAAAATGTCTTTGATCAATATCAGAAAAAGGTTACCATGACATACGGTCATGTCACATATTATTTCATAGAGTAACAATAGAAAGGAATCCACAATACTTTCTTTCTTGACATGAAGTAAGTTCTTATAGGTCAGAAAACTTACAGTGCTCACATATAAAATAAAGAAATCATTTGGTCTTGTCAAACATCACAAGTCTTTCTGTTGAATCTTTATATTGTTTTCTTCCTGGAGGAGGCTCTTGACCACTGATATATTGTTCAATAATGAAGTTCGTTTAAACTTTGTTCACGTTTGATAGCGTTTATAAATTTCCAAATGTTGAGGTGGTCAGCGCAAACTTGGTTTTGAAAGCCCCTGTGCCAACCTTCAAGAGCATTGTTGGTGTTTGGCAAACCTTTTTGAATAACATCAAAGCAATTCCACATACGAAGAGGAAATCGAGGTGGACGACGGTGACTATGATTAGGTCGACCGATCCATGTGTCCTCAAAATAGTCAACATTACTTGAGCTTCAGGGGGTAAAATATTTCTGTTGCAAAGTAACTCAAAATACTCTACCACATGTTGTGTAGGAACAAATGCTAAGGTAGATGACATTCGTATCCTTAATATAAAGTCGGGGTCACATTTGTAATTTAGTTTCAAGCCATTTGTTTGCACATTTCTATAGACACACAGGCAGAAGTGAAAAAAAAACATCCTCGAATAATTGTTTGAGGGAACTCAACGTTTATGGCATTTACAATTGCAAGCCGAAAATCTATCAGAAAACTATGAGGATTACAAGCAGACTCCAAGTCTTTGAAAGCTCTTAAAAAATGTATATAACTTTGTACAGTTTTGTTTGGAAGAAGTGCATAAACTAATGGAACAGCAGTGTGTTCACTTAAGCCATTAATTGTATACAATAGTTCAAATAAAGGTGGTACCGTTTTAAAAGTACCATCTGCTTACCAGTAGATTATTTCTGTTTGAAAATATAAAAATTCTGTCATCTACCGCCCAGAATCAAACAATAAAATGTCTTCACCATTCTCTGTAGAAATATATTCACTAATGAATCTGATGTGTCCTAACAGTAGGAAAGCTGGACCCCGATTGTCTTTTATTCTGTGATTTCGTATGTTTCTTTTCCTAACTTGACCGACATTGACTGGGGTTAAAGTTCATGAAGCATTAGATAAAATATAATGCGGAGAGTCACATGTGGTTATAGCGTCTCTTTTAATCTATTTCATAACTACATTAACTTCAACCTTGGAGCTATCGGCTGCATGGCTGTGCTCGTTGCTTTGTTTGGTAATAAAAGTGTTGTTAACAGTTACCACTCGACATGGGCAAGAAAGTTTTGTGAAGTTTTCGCACTTCCAATAGATTTTATCGTTACGCTGCTTTTCTTTCAGGTAGATGTAGCCATCAACTACATGTTTGATTTTATTTGTTGTGCTTGTAACAAAGTTATCCTCTGACAAGGATGCCATTTTGACTACTTGTTATTTAAGGACTACCCATCGTTTGATGCCACTAATTACCGAACAAAATTAGAGCTTTCGTACACACATCCTTTCGAACACTGGTACAGATCCCCATAATGCTCACTCGCAAGTTAAACATACAATTTATTTACAAGGAAAATAAAAAGAAGAATCGAACACAATTTTGCACGAACAAACCAACATTGGAACATACTACACTATTTACAATTCTCCCTGGAACCTCTTAGATTTCAAAAAACAATCGACCACATTTACTTAAGACCAAAATTCTGTTTGGTCAAACTTCTGCAATCAAAGTTCTGTTCGATCAAACTTCCGGTCTATCAAATTTCCTTTCGACCAAACTTCCGTCGAAGTAATGTATTACGACGAAATTTCCTCATACGAATGGTGTTTTTTGTATCCCTAAATGCAGGGATCGAAGTCAAGTTGACTATAACTTGTTGTAAGTCATAATAGTCCCTATTCGGACACTACTTCCCAAAGACACCGCTGGTTAAGCATATATAATGCTATATTTACTACACTTGAAATTGTAAAATTAAAGTTTTTACCTGAATACCAAACAATAGTTTGAAAAGAATAACATTAAAACTTGAAGGACTTTTTGCCCAATCTTTGTTTAACACTAAAACTACATACATTTTGAAAGCAGTACACACATAAATGTGTTTCAAAACATATTTAATGGAATTGACTGAAACATGTGAGTAAAGAAATCGATTATTTCCCTTTAAAAACATTTATTAGCTCTATGACTTCATTTAAAAAATAACAAAAAAATAGAGACACAAAGTAGGAAAATGTATTTAAAGCTTAAATTTAAAACCACAAGAATAGGACAAGAATATTTCGGCTAAGAGCCATTCTCAGCAGACTGGACGGACGAAAATAGGACATGAATGTAGACATGAGTTAAATTTAAAGTAATCTCTTAGGAAATTCCGGAAGTTAAATTTTCAAAAACCAAGATCACAGAAGGAGAACCAAAAATGAAATCTAACTTTAAAAATAATAAATGTATATAATGTATATAAATAATAAGTTATTTTATGAACCCTGTAGCTCAAAAACAATAAACTCATGTCTTTTTAACTTGTAGACACAAGACGTGAATATGGGCTCCACTTGTATGTTAACTGACAATCTAAGCTTAATGAATCGAATGTTTCGGAAGCCTATAGTGTCAGGAGCTCCCTTATGTTCAGTGATACTTTCTCAAACTGTTACAATACCTCTGACACCATATATACTTACACTCATACACTTACCTCCGTGTGACAACAGCCGCAAAGAATCACATTTTCCTCGCCGTTCTGCCCTTGAAGGAGAGATATACCTGTTAAGAATACTTTGACCTTGGCGGAACTGGCACATATAGACACTGTTTTTTGCTAAGAAGATACGTTTTTAACAAAATATAATTTTTAAAACTTAAATACATTTACAAAATTCTAAATTATACACTTTTTGGGTAAACTATTGATGGCACATTATTGTGAGCCATTGTTTCTTAAAATGTTACAAAACATACCTATAGTTAACGTACTTCATTAGAATCCCATTTAGAGCTCACCCCACCACCACACTCAACCCACCCGACCCCCAAACGCTGGCAAACGCACATTTTTTTGTGTGGAAACTATTGAACTTTATTAATATGTTCATGCACCATCTGCTTTTACACCGCATGTTTATGTCTCCCAACTATTTGACACAACCTAAGAAATTATGACGTACCACTCGTAAACATCCCTACCTCCCCCTAACACCTTTTTCTTTCCGGCAATTTTAGCTTTTCTGCATGGCATTTAGTTTTGAGAGTTCACTCTTAATATACATGTAGTAAAAAAATAATAGTTAAAACAACTGTTAAAACATTGTTGACTTTTCAATATTTTAAATGTGTTGTACTTGGATAAAACTCGTAAGTAGATTTATTAGGCACCAAAACAATTTATGTGCATAACAAAAAAATATCCGTTACGCTGTAAATTATGGTTACAATAAATAATTGTATCCTTATAATGTCTTTTACAAAACTCGTAAAGCCTGTTACATATAATTTGACCTGACTGCCAACAAAACATACTCGACATAACTGTTAAATGTTATTTTACCTTAATTTTTTAAAGGCAAAAAGAGTGGGTAAGCCTCTGAAATCATAGGACAAACCAATTAGTTTTATGGCTGATATGTTTCCATTGAATGGACTATAGTACACTCAATTTAATTTCCTACTGGTATCTTAAATTGAATTATATATTTTGATGTGTGGAGGAGGGTTAGCGATGAATATGATTGGGTAATTTGGGAAAGGGTTGGGTGAGATTCGCAACGGTTTGGCAAGGTTAGTTAGGTTTGTGAAGTTGATTATGATTGGGTGATGTTACGTTAGAGTAATGAGTGGTTTGTAAGGTGTTGGTGTGATTGGTTAAGATTGAGTAACGCGTGGTTAATGTTGGTGAGTCGGTAAAATGCTTAGAATTGGGTGAGGATGGATGAGGTTTGTTAGGGTTGGGGAGGTTAGTTAAATTAGTGAGGTAGGGTTAGGTGGTGTGAAGTTGGATGAGGTGGGTTAGACATTGGGAGTTTAGTTAAAGTTATGAATTTGGTTAAGGTGGGGTAAGGCTGGTAAGGGATGGGTTGGGTTTGTCTGGTTGAGATGGAGTTAGTTTATTCAATGTTGGGTAAGATTCGTTTGCGTTGGGAAATGTTGGTTAAGGTTTGGGAAGTTTGGTTAAGATTGACTTGGAATGAGTGAACTTTTAGCAGGGTGGGGAAGGATGTGAGCTTGGTGTCAAGGCCATCAAATCAGAGGTAGTGTGTATATACGAATGCGTGTATTTTTGGGTTATAAAGGTGAGACAACGCTTTAGAGTGACAGAGTGATATAGAGATTCAGTGTGAGCTAAAGTGAGAGAATGAGAAGATATTATTTTTACATATATTTGTTATGGGTCTTTTGCCTGATTATAAAAATGTTGCTGGAAGATTTATGTATGTATCAACTTTAATGAGAACCAGTTGGATGTTTTCTTTCTGTGAAATAAACTTATACTGTACAATGAAACATTTTGAGTGTTATACATTACAAGCTCTAGTCCATGTCGTTGTGACCAAGGAAAGTTAGACATTGGAATAGTTGCAATCAGAATCTGAGACATCAACTATTTGCTATCATCATAAGATATTAGACAACCGAGTATCTGACAGTTAGAAATTGATTATGTTTGATTAAGCTATCTTTAAGAAAAAAACATAGCTATCTTTTTTGAACAAACTAAATTATATTTGAATAAAAAACTAAAAGATCTTTAAACAAAAACTACGCGATCTTTAAGAACAAACTAAGCGTTCTTAAAAAAAACAAAATAAACGATTTTTTTATAACAAACTAAGCGATCGCTAAGAACAAACTAACCGATCTTTAAGAACAAATAAAGCGATCATTAACAAAAAACTGAACGATCTTTAGTAACAAACTAAGCGATCTTTAAGAACAAACTAAGCGATCTTTAACAACCAGATGTTATATTAAATGTTTATTTATTAATATATTAAGGATTAACTCAATTTTTTTTATTAAAAGGAATGTAAATATTTATAATTTCCCCCATCATTTTTGATTTATGCAGAATGTAAGCGGGAACGAATTTCAAAATATCTAAATATACATTTTCTGTTTCGGATTCGGCTGCGGTTTCGGTCCAAAGTCATTTTTAACTTTCGGCTTTTTTTCGGTTTAGCTGAAATTCATTTTTAAACTTTCGGTCAATTTTCGGTTTTTGCCGAAAGTCATTTTAAACTTTCGGACAATTTTCGGCTTCGGCCAAAATCAGAAAATCACTTCGGTTTGGTTGAGAAGTGGAGCTGAGAGAAAAATTCACGCATTTTGGTTAGTGAAAGGCAAAGTCAATATAACGTATTCTAAAAGTATAAATAGCAACATCGAAAATATTTTAGATGACCTTGTTAGTACACTAGTGTTGACATTTATGGTGGTCATTGGTAGTACACTGGTGTTGACTTTTATGTCAATCATTGTTAGTGCACTAGTGTTGACATTTATGGTGGTCATTGGTAGCACACTGGTGTTGACATGTATTGCTGTCCTTGTTATTACACTGATGTTGACATTTATGGCTGCCCCTGTTAGTGCACTGGTGTCCAGAGGTCAAAATACGTTGTTGTATTTTCCACACTAGAGATCCTCTACAAAGTATATCAGGTCTAGCAGCTAAATGACAAAAGCGTAACTAAAGTATTTTGAAGCCCCACCCCCACCCCTCCCGAAAAGTTTAACAATGTAACCAATTATTTGTATCGATGAAATACCAAAAAAGCTCATTTTGCCCTCCCCCCTTCCCAAATTAGTATAGTGCTCGAGGTCATCTGTCCCACTCTCCTCTTGTGTTGATTCCTTAACATGTTTTACTTCAACGCCAAGACTTATTTTAACTATTACAATTTCATTTGTTAAAAGAATAGACAGTTTTCTAAAAGGTGTATAGTAAACATATTTAGAATTGATCACTTATCTATGCCAGACAATAGCTACTTTATATGTTTGTTTACTGTTCAGTATATATTAAATTATTGACGTTCTGTAGTGTAAAGGTATATGACTGTAAACATCAATTACCCGAAATAAATCCCATAGTTTTACCTCAATGTCATCTGTCAGGTTTATACATTATTTTTAAATGTCAGCGTTTGGACTTGCTGTTCAAAGACCCACGATTTCGTTTGCATTAAGAACTACATTTTTAACATGGTTGACCCCAATGCGTTTATGTAACAAAACCCTCCACAAACATATTGACAGTAAATTAGCATGATTTCCCATATCAGTTATGTGCTCGAGGAAAGCCTCTGTCATCTGCGTCCTCAACTCAATAGGAGAACAGCCAATGCTGTAGTGGTAACTCTAATCCAGTCAATGTAAGATTAATGTTACAGTTGTTTGTGGGGTTTGCCTCAGAAACAAATTCAGATACTCCAGAAGATACTAAATACTACAGCACGAATTGTATCGCGGATAAATAAATCTGACCACATCACCCAGGTTCCTGTGAGTGAGCGCATTAATTACACAATTCTATCCCCCGCGTACAGCTGCATAGAAGGCTCTGCACCAGAATATCTTAAAGGAGTGATTTATAAACGTGTATCCTTTAAGACACAGTACTAACTGAGATTTTCCATTGTGGATGAACACAGAGAAAAAGTCTTACGTGGTGCGCTCTTTTGCTGCGATAGTGCCAAAATTATGGAACAGTTTGTCTCAATCCATAAGGGGAATTGAAGATGATAAAAAAAAAAAAATAAAACCATTTAAAAACGTGTTAGTTTAAATAGACTTAAGAAAACCAGAGCGATTTGTTATGGGCGACCTAATTTTCTATAGTGTTTAAATTCAGGGTACAATTCATAATAAGACATAAAAATCCAATGGTAGCAAAGATGTGATTAGGTTATACAACATTGTTTAAGTATATTTAATGGTATATATATTTATGTCGCAGGCTTGGTTGTGACTATTAAAATTTGTATTTTGTCTGTCGAGAACTGTCGTGTAAGTCGAGTGATAAGGAGAAGATTTAACAAAACGTATCAAACTGTTGCAGTACCAAAAGATGTCCCGCCTCTAGCAGTGAATGTGTAAGCGGATCATCTCAGATTCATTAGCAAACACTGAACATGTTTGAGGCACTCTCGTCTATTACTTGCAATACTGTTCATGTTAAAAACTGGATCAGATCTATGAAGTTCTAAGAGTGTTTACAATGTGTTAGACCTATGAAGATTTAAGTGTGATCAAGCTTTTCGCGCGCAGTCATAAAAATAAAACGAATAAACAAACAATTTATAATTTAAAACTGACTAAGTTTTAATTATTTCAGACTGACTTTATTTAAAAGTCATTCACGTGCTACAGTGTGTTTATCTGGCACTAACTCTTTCAGTGTCAATTTGTCTTAAAATATTTAATTGTCACATCGTGTTTAAAAGTTACAAATAGTTTAAGAGTTAAATCGTTCATTTAAGTGGAATAAGAAACACAATTATTCGGTTTATAGTTTAAATCATCGCTCAACGCTAATGTATCAATAAATTGAAGTTAATGTATGAATAGATTCAGAGAAGATACAATGATACGTTTCTATGAAAGAAATAAAAACTTCTCTCATAATCTCAACAATTATTTTCGTTAAAAGATCACCTGCATATTGATTGATCGATTTATTTAAAAAAAAGAAAATTAGTGATAAATTCATATTTGTGTTAAACACAAAACCCATAAGCCTGTGTTAAAACCAATGCCCAGAAGCCTGTGTTAAAACCAATGCCCAGAAGCCTGTATTACAATCAGAGGCATGTGTTAAATGTAATGTCCAAATTAGAAGTCTTGAAACTTGTTAAATGGTGCAATTAAAGTTCGTCACATTTTTGTAAATATATAACCATGTATGAGTGGCTGTGTCCTATTATAAAAGGCAATAGTTACCAATAAACCACAGTACATAAATGGGGAGTCCCAATGTACCTACATAGGGGGGGGGGGCGAAGTGTGATTGTTTGCGAAACCGGAGGGGGAGTGGGTAAAAATTGTTTGGAAACATGAATGACCAGAATTACTTTAGAAACACTTTTTAAGTTTAAATTACAAAACATAATTAATGAGAATATAAAAGTAATGTATTTATAATGTTGAATGAGTGACAACTATACGTTAATACAACTCGCACTCTTAAGCTGTAATTTAAACAAACTATTTTGTAAATAAGTTATTTCAGTAAATGATGTAGCTTTTTTCTTCACTTAACATTTAAATATTTTCATTGTAAATAGTTTTTTTTTGTTTTTTTGGGGTTGGTACATAATTAAAAAGTTTGTTTAAATCATTGTTTAAAAAAATAAGTTTTCCAAAATAGAGTTAAATTTCACCGACAGCTGGAGCTGCCTTTCTAACAATTTAAAATATAAATTAAATAATAAATAACTTGTATGTCATGTCAATTCATCTTTAAGTATTCTGAGCTTTTTTAAGGGTATAAAAAACATATTCCTTTAAGAGGGAAACCACTTATTTCGTTTTTAAGCCTGTTTATTACATAAAATTGAGTATAATTTAAAATATATTTCGTTTTTGTTTAAATGTGTAATATTTAAATTATTTTAAATAGCAATAATCATTTACACCTAAGTATATATATATATATATATATATGTTTTTACTTGTATGCAATAATTTTTTTTTACAAAACCACAAACTTTTAAATTTTAGGGAAATTTAAATAATACAAAATATGATTTGTACGTTAACTAAAACCTTTTCAATAGCTAATTTATTTTTACAAGTGGTATTGCACTTGAATTCTAAACGTACCAGAACCTACACCATGGCAATAAACAGAAATGGAGCTTAACTGCAGAAATAAAGCAAATAAAGACCGCCACTCCCCTAACCAGTATGTCGTATAGTCACTTATGCTAATTAGCTGGACTCCGGCATAACTTGCATTGCCACTTTAAGAAAGAAAATGCTTGTGTTTTAATTACGTTTTTTTAAAATTAATTTTTTAGAGACATTATTTTTCTTTTTTTTTTTGTCTGTTGCTTACACAAATAAACTTTAGATTGTTCGACGGGTGAACAGTTTACAAACAGCTGTACACGTGAGTAGGCCACATACAGCTGTCTGAGCGAGCAGGCCACATACAGCTGTCCACTTAAGTAGGCCACATACAGCTGTCTGAGTTAGCAGGCCACATACAGCTGTCCACGTAAGTAGGCCACATACAGCTGTCTGGGTGAGTAGGCAACATACAGCTGTCCACGTAAGTAGGCCACATACAGCTGTCTGAGTGAGTAGGCCACATACAGCTG
>CAXITT010001932.1:5468-27947 GCA_964033795.1 Lymnaea stagnalis
GTTTGGGGGTAGGGAGGTGCTTTATTGAGACCCTCCACAATCCTGTTTTAAGTTTTGATACCATCTAAATTTAATCAGGGAACACCATCAGAAGAAATTCCAGGTAAAATTCGTGGTATCTGTGTGAGCATGAATCATTTTATCTTTTCATATTGGCCTGATAATTCATTTTATATTCATATGATGATGTTGACATTATGCAGAAAATTATTTGGTATAGAAAATATATTTAAAATTATGAGTTCTAAAATATTAAGCTATAAAAGTATTTTTTGAAAACGTTTTGTAAACCTAGATTTTGTTTTGAGAGTATATTTTTTGTTGTCCCCTTTCCCTTGTCCCTAATGCATGTTCATAACATGATTTATAGTTAATCCAGGGATGGCCTGTAAGAAATTTGTGTGTATGAAATATAAGGGCATCGAATCTGATCATCTAACGTGGAGTACACCAGGCACAATTTTGAAATTTTGATTTGAAATAAAAATTAAATTAAGAATGTATATATAATGTTTAGTGGCACTTTAGCGGTTTCATTTTCATATCGTGTTATTTCCACCACAAAGAAAATTTGAAACTTTTATACGTGGAAATATTCTGTCAAAACATCCAAGCTGAGAAATAACAAGGGGAACTGTGTCACCTAAGTGGCATTCTGTAAGCTGAGACCTTCCTGTTAAAATGCCAGGCAGTGCTACACACTGATTTCAAGAATGTCAGAATGAAATGTTTTTTATGTCACAATGATAGGCAATGGCCCGCTGTAATTGTGACACATCATGGTTTTTCTAATTTCATAGCAAATATCGTTTTTTTGCATGTTTATGTTCGATTTATTACAGAAACTATTAATTTCTGTTTTTTTTATCTAGCATCAGTAAAACATAATATTTTATTTTTGTGTTGTCATTGCCAGTGGCGTAGCTAGGGTCATCTGCGCCCGGGGACATGACCCAAAGTCAGCGCCCCTTCTCGGACCGATAGAGTCTGGGGGGTCAGTCTGAGCCCCCAAGAAAATTTTGAAATTTTACGGTTTATATGGTTCATTTTTGAAGCATCTGGTATTTTAATGAAATATAATACAGACTAATAATTCTCTATACGATTGTAAACAATTTATTTGAAAAAAAAATATATACTCTACTAATTATACATGACTGGAATAGACATATTCTACAACAAATTGATCCTCCTTGATTTGACTGTCGCAAACTCGCCAATCACGTTGTCAAAATTAATATTCTCAAGTTTATCTCTTTCGATGCTAAGAAGTGCAAGATCACTCAGACGATCTTGTCCCATTGAAGCACGTCAATAAGACAAAATAAGCTTCAGTTTGCTGAAGGACCGCTCACAGCTTGCTATAGAAACAGCAATTTGTTAGAAGTATTTGCAGTAAAATGCGCATATTCGGAAATACGTCATCTCCATATGAAACAATAAAACCAAGAAGATCCAAAGGAGTTTCCGGTAGAACTTCAGTCAGGGTACTGAGCAGCATTTTGCAGTCTCCGATTTCTGTGCATAATTCGTGACCATTGATGTCAGTGTCGTAGAATTTCCAAAATCTAAGCAATTTTGTCTTAGCGAGAAGAGTTTTGAATTCTAATAAAAATCCAAATTTGGTGTTTAATTTTTTTAGACGTAAAAACCGTATTGATATCTCCTGTTTGAGTCTTCTTCTTTCTGATAATTTTTCCAACAGCCCTACTAGTTTATCTAGTCTTTCATAAATAGCTTTAACAGCTTCTGATCGTGCACTCCAGCGTATTTCAGACTCCCTCTTCACTGTAATTGGCATAAATCTTTTTAATTCTTCCCAACGAGTTGTTGAACGAGAGGAAAACAAATTTATACTTTCAACTGTTCCAAAAAATATGATAACAAATGGATCCTCTTTAGCTGAGTGTACTCCTGCTAAGTTTAAGCTGTGGTTGTCACAGTTGACAAACAATGCTCTGTGATTTCTGGCACATATTGGCTGTTGAAGGCCGGATATATTCCCAGTAATTACAGCAGCATTGTCATAACATTGTGACCGACAGTCGGCTAGAGGTATGTTATCAGATTCCAGTTTCTCTACGATAACTCTTTCAAGGCTTGCTGCGTCTTTGGAATGGATCAGAACAAAACCTAAAAATGATTCTTTGATGGTTACTTTTTTAGTTTGAAAATCCACATCCACAAATCTGAGGACTTGAGAAAGCTGTTCCCGGTGTCCTAGATCGGGTGTTGAGTCAAGTAAGATACCGTAGTACTTGTTTTTTTATGATTTCACTCAACAGTTGATTCCTTACAGTCAATGCAAGTAGGTGGATACATTCATTTTGGATTTGCGGTGATAAATAAGATACTGAACCTGGATTTTCTCGGGCATATTGTAGGTGTTTTTCTAACAGTGGATCATACTGAGCAACGAGTTTGATCACAGAGAGAAAGATTCCAACATTTTTATCCTCGTCCTGATGCAGATGTTTCTCATGGCCACGCAGTGCCAAGCCAAATTTTAAGAAACTAGAAACTTAATCCAGGTAAGTATTCTTTTCAAAATATCCCTCCAACGTTGTTTTTCCAATTGAATTTGAGCTTGGACCTGGACATCAATTCCAGTTTTATCAATTATCCTCGCTCGGCTTCCTTCCATTTAGTAAAAGCTCTGCGGTGGCCGGGACTGTTTTCATGAGATTGTAGTTTTTCTGGCTTTCTCCATTTGTTGAAACCATCGATTAACTCAAATGAAGATCGTGAGTTTGAACTTGATGTAAACACTAGACAGCAGAAACAGTAAGCAGCTTTATTAATTGGTGAATATAATAGCCACGAGCGATTGACTTCCTCTCCATTGGCTAGTCGGCGTTTAAACCATGACATAGTAATCGAACGTTCACCTGCCACTGACGATAGACTGCCTCTATGCTGAAAGGGTGTAGATCCGAGAGTTATCATTTCATCACGAAGAGGCTGTGGTATTATCGATAGCTTTGTCGTTTTAACAAATTCTAAATAGCCAACATCATGAAATCTTAGGACAGCAGCAACAAGATTAACACCATCTTTAGCTTCTTCATCAAAAGAAAATTCTTCCATCTCATTGTCCTCGTCACTGTCAGAAAGTTCAGCGTCTTGTTGAATCTGTTCAACAACATCGTCTCTGGTGTTTTCCTCAGCCTAAACAGTAGCATCTGTCTTAATCCTTTCTTCTTGTATGTTGTAATCCTGGCGGTATGGTTCAACCTTCTCGCTTTCGTGTTCTAAGACTGGCGTTGCAGGCGGTTGATAACTGCCGTCAAGTGAGAGAAAGCTACAGATGTTATTCAATGAGACAAATACTTGTTATCTATCTTTCTCTTTTCAACTTATGTGAAGTATTATTCTATCTTCCTTGCACTCACGTAAAATCCTATATTCGACTCGAAATTATCCAACCTGTATAATTGTTAAAACCAGATGCCACTTTCAGTATATGAAGAATAATATTTGAACCCAAACTGATCTTTGTTTTAAAAAAAAAACACCATCAGCAATCCTACATTGTGGATGTGTCATTTATTTATGAGTAGAATGGCGACCCTAAATGCTCAATGGGGGCGCAAAAATTATGCTTTCCAACAGGTTTGTAATGAAGATATTTGTGGAGCTCCAAAATTCAATATTGCAAACGTATTTGGGATACATTAGTTTACATCAAAATAAAATTAAATAGTTAGTTTCAATACTCATTTTGGCGCCCCCTAACGTGGCGCCCGGGGACATATGTCCCCCCGCCCCCCCCCCCCCAGCTAGGCCACTGGTCATAGCTCATTCTACTTACTCAGACCATCTTTCAGCCAAGTTATGACACTATCCCTGCACCTTTCTGCTCGCTGTGGGTTGGGTATAGTCTCTACACACAAGTTCATTGTTTCGTTAGTGCTGGAGGTTGTGCTGTTTGTTTGCTCCAATAACATGATAAGTATTGGGTTTATGTTAGGTGTTGGGTTGGCAGGTGGATAGTATGGAGAGTTGGTCTGAAATACAATGACAGATAGTTACATAAGAAGTACTGGGTTTATGGTTGGTGTTGGGTTGGCAGGTGGATAGTAGGGAGAGTTGGTCTGAAATACAATGACAGATAGTTACATAAGAAGTACTGGGTTTATGGTTGGTGTTGGGATGGCAGGTGGATAGTAGGGAGAGTTGGTCTGAAATACAATAACAGATAGTTACATAAGAAGTACTGGGTTTATGGTTGGTGTTGGGTTGGCAGGTGGGTAGTAGGGAGATTTGGTCTGAAATACAATATCAGATAGTTACATAAGAAGTACTGGGTTTATGGTTGGTGTTGGGTTGTAGCACCGCTACTTAAAAAGGTTACCACCCGGGAGAAGTATAAAAGTCTTTGATTCACAGATTTGAAGTCACTGACAGTCTCTTCACCAACCGAAACAAAGAAAAGTCACGCCTCCAGAAGGTAGACTCATGTACAGCTATGTCATGACTTTGGTCAATGGTTCTTCCATGGGGGGCCGACCAAGTGTGTGTGTTTAAAAATCAGACAGAAAGCAAAGTTAACAGTAAATATTACATTTACGGTCTTCTCTACAGAGATTTGTTTTGTTGATGATCAAGCTAAATCTGTTTTACAAAAAGTAAAATTGAAGGTCAGAGGTCAAATGTCAAGCAGCCAGAAACGTATTTAACGTTCTTCATATTACTTTCCTTGAATAAATCACGTGACCACTGTGTACTTCTGATTTGAAAACTGTCAATTTGATGAGTTTAAGACGGCTATAGTAGAAATTATAGCTTTGGATGAGCTTAAGGTGGCTATTGTGGAATATGTAGCATTTGATGAGCTGAAGTTGGCAATAGTGGAAACTGTAGCATTCGATGTACTGAAGTTGACAGTAGTGGAGAACGGCTAAAACTTTCACAAGACTTTGTTGACAAGAAAGTCAAGAAAAGCCGCTAACGTTTAGAAAAGTTCTTGTCAACCAATGCAGACACGTGGAGCATAATATCTGATTATTGACATGTCGAAATAACAAATCAACGACCACAATTAAGGAAGAAAAAATAAATCTTATGCCTTATTTATTCTAGAAAGATCACTTTGTCTATGTGCCAAGTAACAAAATGTCATACTTGTGTGTCAGTGTGTGTGTGCGTGTGTGTGTGTTGGAAATATAAACGATATTGTGGTAGTATCTAGGAATTTAATGTCTCATATCCCAGATTTGTGTCATACCTAGTTTAAAATCATTTTAAATACACAAAAAGATGGATTGATTGCTGCAGAATGCAGTGAGGTCCTGTTAAGTCTAACAGGTATTCTGATGTAGATATTCTGAACGCGCATAAATACAAAAACCCTTATTACCAAGCCCAGCATTTCCGATCCTTTCAGCTCAATGTTGTAGAACCATCCACGAATCTTGAAGAACCCGACGTCCCAGAATATAAGTGTGTACATAACTCCTTCCTTGGCGTCCCAGTTGACTTTTGGCTGTTTCCTGTAGATCTCAGCACCAAGCTTGTGATAGAATATTACCAGAGTTAGGAGCTGCTGAAACTGTTCAATAAACTTTTAGAGAAATACGACAAGACCAGTGCAAATAATAAGGCTGATCATGTGACTCAGACTTCAATTTAGTTTTCTAAAATGTGTTCGTTACAATGTCTACCATAACTACGTGCATTGTGCATGAGTAGTTTATACGCAAAAATGAATGTGTTGTCCTAAATTTAAATGTGTACAAAGATATCTGTAGCGTAATGTGGAGCTATGTAAACGTGTAAGTAATGATATGTACCATTGTGATGTGCTTGAGAAATCGTACACCATAATTGTGTATCTTGTAAATGGCTAAACAGTAGTATTGTAGTTTCATTATTTCGTGTTTCATATTGGTACATAACCATGTTAACCATTATGGTGTTTTACAAAAATATCTTCACGATGCTATATTCAAAATAATGTTTACCATAACAACGCATATAGCAATGCAAGCAATGATAATTTCAAACAAATTTCATTTATAAGTTAAAACATAATGACGCAAGTGTACTATTGTGTATCCTAACATCTTGGTACATACTAATAAGAACTATTATAGTGCACACCTTTATTATTAATTCTTTGATAGTTTGTACTTTGATTATTTGTACCATAATAGTTTGTACCAAATAATTGTAAAAAAGTTGAACTCACATCAAGAGTGCTTTCAGTTGCTATCCCGTCTTCATTTAGAATAAATTTGTTCACTTTACGCATGGGCTCATCTTTGCCGCAGACATCAATATCTTCTAAAACATGGGATATAACAAGACATTATCAGTCAGGTGTTAAGTTAAATTCTTCTATTTAATTGAATATGACAGAAACACTTTTAATAAATAGCCTGTACAAGTATTACACAAATGCAATTTGTTCAGCTTGAAGGGAGATTCTGTTAATGAGACTGACAAAAACAGTCGTTTAGTTCCTTTCATTTTTAAATTGCTTCAGCTTTTAATTGCATATTTTATTGTTTAATGGATCTTTAGCCATACCAAGCTTGTCACGCTCAGTGTGAAGTTCAGCCTTCGTACAGTACACTTCCCGTGAAAACCACACAGAGTACTCCATTTTTTCTTTGATGGCATAAAGTCATCTTTTTTGTATACTTTGTCCTAGCCCTAATTTAAAAAAAAAAATTTTGAAAGACAAAACTTAACATTTCCGATTTCTCACTTTTGCACACAACCAAATCAGTGATGATTATTAACAAAAGTTAACTCACGTCCTATTTTCCTTCTTTGAACAAACTGAATAAAAAATGGCCACTTTAGTAATATCGCAAGCATCCTGGTAAAATCAACATTTATTCCCAAAGATTCTGTTAATGTTATACTATTGTTAGCTAATATATACTTAATAGCGAAGTAAAGAAATAGATGCAAACCTTCAGGGGCACTAAACACAACCTCAAGTTCTGTTGTCAGTGTAGTATCGTCTGGAAGTCCTGCTCGTCTGATGATAGATTCCTGTTCATTGGAACTACATAGAAGGAAGTAGACAAATATATGAAAAAAGATTTTTAGAAGATGTTTATTAAGACAATATTGGAGAAAGTAGAAAAAACACATGATAATACATTTTTTAGAATATGACAATTACATTCAATCGCACACAATTTCTTAACATCTGGTGCATCTTAATTTGTGTTGTTCTGTGTAAATATATAAATAAATGAAAATCGTGTGTCCTTCGCATGCGAAGATGACCGAGTCTTGAGTAGTAGCCACACTTCTATTGCTGCCCACAGATACTATTTACCAGCTAAGTGCTATTTCTTATTTTTATTTTTATACCGTTTTTTTTTCTGTTGTTTTGTTCGCTGACGAAGGCTTTCTGCCGACACGTTCGCTGTTTTGTTGCGTTAATTTTTTCAGATTTAACCCTACTCTGTTTTACTCATTTTATTTAGCCTTGAACTGAGCTGCATTTCTTACATGTCATTTGAAAGTGAAAGAGAGAAATGCCTCACTTAGAGAGATTTTTAACCCAAAAGGAATGCATTAGTCAAGACGATTGGAAATAGACAAGGAGGCATTAGATGACCAACAGCGTCTTTTTCTTTTTTTTTGCTCTTGTGTTTTTCACTGTGCTATTTTTGCGTTCCACGTGGCAGGAGTTGTTGGAATTTTTTGTTTGCTAATGTTTTTTTACGTGTCGAATTGTTCCTATCAATCAAGCTGTAAGTGTCAGTCAATTGTACATATACACATATATTCTAACACTAAGTAAGATAACAATAAATTCTATCACCTTGCTTGAAATCGTTGGACTCACCGTAAGTTATAACACTGTGGCCAATTGGTTTCTGAATCCGGACAATTTCTTTTGTAAGCTTCACCAAACCATGGATGGGAAGCGCTCTTCAAGTTTCCCAGTAGCTTATCTTTGCCTAAATAATAAAATATTGGGATACGATTATTTGAAATAAGCAACTGTCATAATTTGTGTTTTTCATTTATCTAAAAGTTTTATTGAACTGTCCTACTAGCTTGCGATAAGTGTCAACTTGCCTGCAATCACTGAATGTACTGAAATGGATATAACCAACAAACATACGTAGATTGACCTCCTCATTACATTATAACCAATCATCGCTGTTTCATTCCTTCCTCGCCAAAATCTTAAAGTCCTTGGATTTAAGTTGAAATAAAAGGCAGTACGCCTTTGATTTTGATCAAGAAATGACGTTGCAAATAAATCATCATTTTTCTCATTGTGCAATGCAGTACATAGAACCAAATGGCGCATACATAGAATTTGATGCGCAAACGAGAAAAAGGTCATAATTTTTTACATTGTTGTTACGCACTGACTTGTATTGGGAGAAATTAATCTCCTATTTTAATTTTAATTGGCTCGTTGTAAACAGTGCCTAACAAAGGACGATACCATTGAGTCAACAATTTAAAGATACGACGCCCAAAACAGTTTCTAGTTACAATTAATTAAGATTTATTACGTCTTAAGATAATTACACAAGAAAAGAAAATATAATTACAATCTTTAACTTACAGTATGGTAGATCTTGTACCGGTACACAGTTAACACAGATAGAATAATGTGCCAATGAATAATGCGAAATAAACACATATAAGCTCACAAATACACAAAGAATAAAACACGCCTCGTAAAGTTAATAATATCTATCTGAATCTCCGTCCCTCCGTCCGTGCCTGTCAATCCCTCAAATAGGTCGCGTAAGCCCGGCCTTCCAGAAAACGTATGACGTTTCTAGAACAATCACATTCTTTCTACAAAATACTATTTGAAACATATTAATTATTTTTAGTAGCTGGCGGCATAAACACGAATAAATCAAAGGACTAAGCCACACACCCCTGTGAACACAGCATCTCATGCGGGGTCAATCATAGGGCACGCCCGAGAAAAAAATTATGTAAACAAGCTCTATATAACAATTGTGAACAAAATATGCTAATTTACAGAACCAGGACAATGATGAAATCAACAGCTTTTCTGGACATTTATTCAATGCCATTAGTGAATGTTGTCCACCTGATCAAATTTCAGACAGTTTTAGCATCTTTGATGATTTGATGGCGCGCTTAAGATAAGATGCGATTCTTTTATTGACCCCAATAAATACAAAGGCTGCGACTATTGGTACCCGGGTACCAGAAGTGAGAGGTTAAGATTAAAAAAATGTTTAAAATATTATTGTTGGAATTGTTAAGTCAAAATGATATATCAAATGAAAGATAATTGAATGGACTATATGTTTGTAAACTTAATTCTTTAGTTTAACTAAAATAAACTACTACAAAGGACATCCGAATAGCTTAAGTCTAATGGTACCCGGGTGCTAATGACAGCGCTGCATGTCTGGGTCCATTTAGACTTAGTTCTATTTGGATATCATACAAACCCAACAATAAAATTTTAAATAGTTTTTTTTTATCCCAGGCTCTCACTTCTGGTACCCGGGTACGAATAGCCACTTTAAAATGGAAATGTGTTTTTAAAAAAAAAATGTACACGAATGTCATTGTCTCATTCACCTATTAAACCTTTGCTTCACCCCTCTTCGTTAAGACCAATCTCAGTGGACATGCAACTCTACTTTCCCCCCTTCTTTGCCTGCATTTAATCTCTCACCTACTTAGTTTCTGTCAAATTTCTCTTGCTGCCCTCTTGGATATGAAATTTCAGTAAAGTGTTGGTTTTTTAAATTCTGTTTGACTCTTATTTGTTGGCAGACGAAGTCTACTTGCCGACACGTTCGTTGTAGTGCTGCGTTTCTTTTTTCAGGTTTTTTCCCATACTTTGTTTTCACTAATTTTCTTTTATTTTTCTAACTTGAATGCAGTCTCTACACTTTATTACGATTTTAAGAAACCTACTTAAAAATATCCCCCGCCCCCTAAAAAAAAATGAATTGGGGAATATTTAATAACACATTGATACACTACACATGAACGCACCTCTATTTCAATTCAGTAAAAACATAGCGTGCACGAAAGCGGGGCTTATCTTGGCGGGATACGCGTTAAATTCCATATTTTTTCCCGTAGACAAAAAGGTCGCCGCGGGCCGCATTAGAGGGCCTCGTGGGTCGCATGCGGCCCGCGGGCCGTAGTTTGGAGACCCCTGTACTAAGGTATATAGCAGGCCTGCAGAACATATGGCCCGCAGGCCCCATGCGGCCCAACAAGACCCATTTTGCGACCCACGAAGTAATTAAATATTCTTTATTCTTATCATTTACTTAATAGCTTTTCCCCTTGTCCTATTTTCTTTTGGTCCACACAATTCCTGTCCTATTTTCTTTAGGTCCGCACACGTTTTTCATAAAGTATTACGGCCTGGCTTACATTTTGAGTTTTGAAGGCCTGGTCTAGAGAATAAAATGTCTTATCCGACAAGATATAATTCATAGCATAAACCCAAGGGTTGCCGAGAAATAAATTATTGAACTTATACACAAAGCACAAAAATGTTTTCTTAATATCTCAGTATTTTAAGCAGTTGGGGAGACACCAACCATGCCATGTTGTGATAAACTAATAGTGTCACCCAGTGCGGTAAACTAATGGTGCCACCCGTGCGGTAAACTAATTGCGTCACCAAGAGCGGTAAACTCATATTGTCAGCCAGTGTGGTCACTAATGGTGCCACCAAGTGAGGTAAGCTAATGGTGTCACCCAGTGAGGTAAACTAATGGTGTCACCCAGTGAGGTAAACTAATGGTGTCACCAAGTGAGGTAAACTAATGGTGTCACCAAGTGAGGTAAACGAATGGTGTCACAAGTGAGGTAAACTAATGGTGTCACCAAGTGCGGTAAACTAATGGTGTCACCCAGTGCAGTAAATTCATGGTGTGACCCAGTGCGGTAAACTAATGGTGTCACCCAGCGAGGTGAAGTCATGGTGTCACCCAGAATGATTAACCAATGGTGTCACCCAGTGCGGTAATTTCATGGTGTCCGCCAGTGCGGTAAACTTATGGTATCATCCATTGCCCAAAACTCATGGTGTCACCCAGGGCGTTAATCTCATGGTGTCACCCAGTGCGGTAAACTAATTGTGTCACCCAGGGCGGTAACTTAATTTTGCCACCTTGTGCAGTAAACTCATGGCGCCACCTTGTGCGGAAAACTCATGGTGTCACCCAGTACAGTAAAGGCATGGTGCCACCCACTGCGGTAAACTAATGGTTTCACCAAGTGCGGTAAACTCATTTTGTCACCGAGTGCGGTCAATAATGGTGTCACCTAGTGCGGTAAACTCATGGTACCACAAATTACGGTAAACTCATGGTGTTACCCACTGTGGTAAACTCATGTTTCCACCCAGTGTGGTAAACTAATGTTGCCACTCATTAAAGTAAACTCCTGTTGTCACTCAGTGCGGTAAATTTATGGTATCACCAAGTGCTGAAAACTTATGGTGTCACACCATTCAGACTTCCCCCTTCGACCTTCTCCGTGTTGACCTGCTCCGGCACATCATGCTCTGACGGTATTGTGCTCTGGTTGCAACCTATTCTCGCGGCACCATTTTCTTTTGGCACTATTCTGTGGTGCCACCCTCCTCATGTCTTTAACTTAGTTCTGTCATGAAACCAACATGAACGAGCTTTGTCATATTACTCTTTTCCCTATGGTGACATTCCACCTCCGTGAGAGTGTCACCAAGTGCAGTCGCCCCCCTCCCCCCACACCGCCTAGTGACGCTACTGCTAATGATCAAGACGTCAAAAGAGACAAAAGTTTTCAAAATTTCCCAAGATGGGGCAGTCAAACAGTTGCTAAACCTTTTGCCAACACTTATCTGTACGAACAAGCGTTTCCACATGAAAAAAAAGCATAAAAAATCGTTTCACTCCAAAGACTGTATTTCTAATTTCTCTTATTCACAAAAAGTCCTAATTTAGAATAATTTAGATATCATTGTATAAAACTGTATATCATTTTTACACCATTTGAAATGATTTCTTTTTAAAAGAAAAAAAAATCCTATTGTTCCCTAATGAGGATTTTAATATATTTTCTTATCGAATTTGTTGGTACTTTCAACGTAATAGAATATGTTTGGTGGCAATGGCTCAAAAACTTCTCCGACCCCTGGAATCTAACTCTACACTGGGCTGCATGGAAACTACAAAACGCTTTACATAAAATCGTTCATGACACCTTTCCCTCCCCCCACCCACATTCTCTTAGTTCTTATGTCCCCCTGGTTACAAGGCTGTCATGTCTTCTCTGATTTACCGCAAACACCGCCGATGCCAGTGTCAGCCACACCCTCATCTAGTGTGCTACTATCCGTTATCTGTGGCAGTTACCCCCGTTCAGCTCTGGTCATTGGTGACAGTATTTCCACTTGAACAAAAATGGGGGAAGGGGGGGGGGGGCGCCAAATTAAAAAAAAATAATAATTAAAAATTCAGTTGTTATTCAAAATCTCTCAAAGTTTACATTGCGCAAATTACACACTTAAACAGTATACACCCAGTACATGTTTATATCCTTTAAAATTTACTTGCAAATGTATCAAACAGGCTTCTCACATTGGCAGTTCTAATGGTACCCGGGTGCGAATGGTGGCGCTGCGTGTCTGGTTCCATTTTGACTCAATGCTATTCCGAATAGTATGTAATTTGTGGTAGTTTATTTTAGTTAAACTAAAGAATTAAGTTTACAAACATATAGTAATATCAATTATCTTTCATGTTGTTCCTCATTTTGTCTTACAAACCCAAAAATAATATTTTAAATAGTTTTTTTTAATCCCAATCTCTCACCTCTGGTCAGTGCCGTCTTAAGACTTAAGGCATGGGCAAGGTTGGCACTTGCCCAGGGCCCCACGCTTCTGGGGGGCCCCCTTGCTTCTAGGAGACTCACTCTTATAAAGGCTTCATGTTGCAAATATTGTTAATGAATATTGAAAAGTTTTGGCAATTAAATTTGATTTAAAAATCAGTGGACAGCACGTTTACCAATTTTAACCCACGATTTTATCGGCACTTCCGAAATTAATATTATAAATGCGAATCACAAGTTGAATGTTTTTTCAACTTTTATAAAAGAATAGCTCTCGCCGACAAGTTTAATTCTCCCAGATATGAATCGAAAAATAATAAAGTTATAGTATTTGTTTACAATCATATTAGACAAAGATGTTGGCCCCAGGCGGTAATAATCCTAAATACGCCTCTTCTCCGTAGTGAAATTAGTGGAGAAAAACTATCCTATAGCACCAGTTAATGTACTACTGAATTTAATTAGCATTATATCAGGAATTTGTAGGTCACCAATGAATAATTCTTTTTAAAATTAACTTTATTTTAAAAAAAAAAAACAAAACCCAAATAACTTTATATTTTTTCAACAGAAAAATATTTTGTATTCTGTGTCTGAAAAAACATATTTAGATGATAAACAGAACCCAACAGTAACCGTATGTCTGAGCTGTATGCAGAAATATATAGGCATTTAGAAATAATTTGTGCTCACTGTTTAAAGCTCAAAGTCATTTTCATCTTACATACCGGGTAGATCAAACACAGAGATCGACTTTTATTAATGGCACCATTTCTATTAATCATTTCCCGATGTTCGTTTTTAGCTGGGCTCTGGTCAGTCTGAGGGGACAGATTAATCAATTTTTTTTAAAAATAACTACCTGTATCTTTTAAACGGATTACTGCTATTACAGTGGAACCTCTCATAACGAGCACCTCTCGTAACGAGTAATTCACATAACCGGCAAGAAAAATGTGAAGAAGTTGCTCCCTTAACGAGCGACATTTCGCATAAGGAGTTAGGCACAAAGTGGAAGTCCCTTTTTCCCGATCACCAGTTTTTACAAATTTTATTATCAGACGGTATTCGTAATTTTTTTAATGTGCAAAGTGTACTAACCTGTGCTAAAATGTCTTCGAAGAAAAAAAAAACAAGAAGACAATCATAAGAAAGAAAAAAATAACTGTTTAAATGAAACGTAAAATCATTGAAAAGCGAGAACAAGGTGTGAGCTCAGCTAATCTAGTGAACATCAACGATCTGCACTATTCTCAAGAACAAAAACAAAATTAATTAATGGAGGAGGAAGTAGCAGAGCAACAATATCCTAGCGCAATAAGAGAAATGCTGAAAGCATGGGAAACTGTTGCATCGTACATTGAGAAGCATCACCCTAATAAGGAGGTGGCTATTCGTGCTACAAATTTATTCAATGCTAATGCTGTGACACATTTTCCTCAAATATTGAAGCGTCGGCAAAAACAAATGTTTTTAGACTGCTTTCTAGTTTAAAAGGATTAATTATTTGTCATAAATTCATATTTTTATTTACGTGTTTTTGTTTCAAATCTAAATTGTATTCCAAGTTGTTAGACTCCTTAAAAATTCATAAATAATTTTATTTGAATAAATGTTAATAACAATTTTTGAAAAATGAGTATTTTTTCAGCATGGAACGCATTATCGTATTTTACATTGATTTGAATGGGAAAAATTGTTTCGTTTAACGAGTGTTTCGATTAACGAGTAGATTCTGGAACGAATTATGCTCGTTATGAGAGGTTCCATTGTACTATAGAAATACTTGTAAACAATGAGTATATTTCTACGTGTTTAACCCCTTACCCGGGAATACAAAATTAGTTTCATAATTGGAGCACGGAGGAGAAAAAGAGCTTAGGAGACAAGGAAAACTTGCAAAATTAACATCTTGGTTAAATCCAATCGAAATATTAGGGACTAATCAAAATAAAAAAGCCTCATCTACATCCTCTATTGGATCCAGCCATCTAGTTCCAGACAATACCATTACCGATTTCCTCTGCTGGGGAAATTGTAAACATTGAAACACACAAAGCTGTGTCAGAAAACGATACTTTGGAATATTAAGAACACTTGCACAGTTGAGTACTGAATTCGCAGTGGGCCATTATTGTGTCAGAGTCATGATTGCAACCTTTCGAAATCAGGCAGAGCTGGAGAAGAAAGAACTAAGACAAGGTATTTATCAAGAAATATATTCAAACGTGAACTGCGGACTGGCGAATGTGTAAAACTTGAATGGCTTCTCTATTCACCCTACCAAGGTTGTTAGTATTGTTTTGTGTGTCGTCTATTGTCCAAAAAAGTATTTCCCTTTGCTATATCCCGATTTAAGTAATGGAAACATAACAATCTAATTGTAGAACATGAAAATGGAGTAGTGCATCACAAGGACACGACAGAAGTTCTGGCATCAAGTTCTGACTCGTGGGGGCTTATGTCGTTCGCTTTCTTGCCTCCAGAGGGTTGGGTCAAACTATTGGGTCAGTAAACAAATGGGAATTGTTGAGGTATTTTAGAGCTGCTGAGTGAATTTCACCCTTGTTTGAAGAGTATCTCAAACTGTATGGAAATGCTGCAAAGAGTGACACATCATATATGTCGGCAAATATTTGAGACAAATATATTAATCTAATGGGGCAAAACGTCCTTTGGGCTATTCTGGAAGAAATTAAGGAGTTCCAGTATTATTCAATAAGTTATGATTCCACTTCAGACATTTCACACATTGATCAACTGACATTTACGGTCCGGTACATTCGAGGATGTAAGTCTGTGGAACGTTTTATCAAGTTAATTTCCATATTTTCCCATGGAGCAAAGGATCTAAAAGACACTGTTGTGTATCAAATGATCTAACAGACACTGTTGTGTATCAAAGGATCTAACAGACAATGTTTTGGATTTCCTGAATGAGAACGCAAGTCCGCCTTCAATTTGCAGTGGTCAATCGTATGACAAAGCTTAAAATTTATATCTGTGGACTAGAGACCGACCGAAAGTGATTTTCTGATTTCGTCCGAAGCCGAAAATAGGCCGAAAATTTAAAATGACTTTCGGCCGAAACCAAAAAAAGGCTGAAAGTTAAAAATGAATTTCGGCCCAAACCGAAGCCGAAACCGAAGCCGAAACCAAAAATGAAATATTAAGATATTTTGAAATTCGTTCCCGCATATATTCTGCATACATCGAAAATGATATGGGAAAGTATAAATATTTACATTCTTTTTATAAAAAATGAGATAATCGTGAATATTAATAAATAAACATCTAATATAGGGGTCTCAAACTCGCAGCCCGCGAGCCATTTGTGACCCGCAAGACGATATTTTGCGACCCGCTACATGACAGAAAAGTTTAGTGTAAATGCGCTGGCCCGTTTCCCCCATTCGCATACCTATAACGTGACTCTTTCAGTCGAATCTCACCAACTAGTCTAATTCTGATTTTTTTAAATTTTATTTTCTATATATTTTTGTATGCCAGGTCTCTTGGCAACAGTGAGTAGGTGGATGAAAGTGAATCCTAGTTCTTGAGAACCCTTAATGATTTTATTGTTATTTATAAAGGTTGAGCAGATTGTAACAGTTGTGATCGCTTTTTTGTGGATTACTTGATGCGGCCCACTCTCATTCAGACACTAACTCCTGCGCCCCCCTGATGTTTTGAGTTTGAGACCCTTGATCTAATGAATACTTTGGATTTTACCATTTTAATGTAAAAGTAATTTTAAATTGCTTTACAATTTTTTAAAATTAGTATGGTAAGAGAAAATTTGGCCAAAAAATGGGGGGGGTGGGGGCAAATTAATGAAAAAATATGATTTTTTTAAACGGGTCTCTAAAAATTGTTGTTCTGATATGGTTCTAAAAGATCGCTTAATTGGTTCTAGAAAAAAATTTTGCAAAAATTGGGGGGGGTGGGGGGTGAGGAGGGAAATTAATGCAAAATATTATTTTTTAAACAGGTTCTTTAAAAGATGTGGTTCTAAAAAATCGCTTAATTTGTTTTTAAAGATCGTTTAGTTGGTTGTTATTGATCGGTGAGTTTGTTCATAAAGATAGCTTAGATTGTTCTAAAATATCGCTTAGTTTAATCTTTAAGATCTTAATTTGTTCTTAAAGATCGCATGGACAACAACTCACTAAGTTTTGTAGCAATCGCATGATTGGTGTAGGAGCGCATACGGTTTGAAAATATATTTATATAGCTCATATAAGGAAAAACGAATATGAGGCCTCTAGCTCAAAACTGAATACTTTAAAACGGTTATAATAATTTAGAAACCTTTATGAACATGCTCGCAACATTTCACCAAAGTTTTATATGAATCGAATAAATGGCGTAGGAGCGCATGTGGAAAATATTTTTTACAAAGCTATATATGAAAAAAAAAACGAATTAAGGGCCAACGGCTAGGAACGGAACTTTTTATAAGGTTTTTAATGACTCAGTTAAATGGCCGGTTATGTGGACAACAACTGACCAAAGTTTTGCTGCAATCGCATGAATGGTGTAGGAGCGCATATGAGACATACAGACATACAGACATACAAACATTCATTTTTATCTATATAGATATATTGTCTCCGTGTGAGGGGGTGGGTCTAATATTTTACTTTTTTTTTTTACATACGTAATTTATGGATGACCCCTAACAGGTCACTCTCTTTCTTCTTCTTTTTTTTTTTTTTTTGTAAATTAAAATACATGTTGCGGCACTCACATCTTCTTAGGGGGGGTTATCCATAATTACGTCCCCTATCTCGGGTGGAGGTAACGATTTTTTATGGCCAACTTTTATGAAGGCGCAGTAGTGTAGTGAGGGCAAAGGCCCTCCTACACCGCCTTGAGGGTGTCTAAATTATGTGATAAATGTGTGCCAATGGAGGAGGGGGGAGCGTCCAAAATCGGACAAACTAGCGTGATGTCAGTTACCCATGGCCCCTTAATTAATTAGTTTTTTTTCAAATTTTAAAATCACAGGTTCAGCAGTCTGGCCAATTATTTTTCGTATGGCTTTGCTTCTCAAGATCAGATTCAGACATATCAACGGACGCATTTATTTTCGTGTGTTCGGTCGTTGTGTATTTGAATATTTTGTCTTTTTAATATTCTGTCTTTGTGTCTGTTAATATTCTTGCTTTGTCTCTGTTTATATTCTGTCTTTTTGTCTATAAATATTCTGTCTTTTTGTCTGTTTATATTCTAGCTTTGCGTCTGTTTATATTCTGTCTTTGTGTCTATTGATATTCTGTCTTTGTGTCTGTTTATATATTGGACCCTTCTTATAGCAAGATAGGTGGTTGAGAATAAATTATTATTTTTTTTATTCCAATTTAATCACACACATTTAAAAAAAAAATAAAATAAATCATTTACCGTTCGCACGCAGTGGCGTGGCTAGGTTAAGTGCCACCCGGGGGCGAGCCCAACTTTTTTGTTGCACCCCTTACCCCCCATGCATCGTTTTGATGATTCCCCCCCCCTTTACTGGTACGTTGGACAGGGCGAATTTAACAAAACAAATAATCCCTGGCCCCTAATATAAATAATTAGATAAACGTCACCCAAAAATTAAAAAAACTACTTGTGAGGTATACATTTGTTGATAGATAGCAACCAAATATTTGGAGTTATCTCCTTATGATATTAATGCAGAATTCTTGGTGGTTTGTGATGAGACTATATATTTTCGGAATTTCGAAAATAGATCAGTCATAGAGAAAACAAGCAGTGGGCCTAAAGCAGTGTATAACAAATTGAATAGCCATAGAGGAATTCAAGCAGTTGATCGAAAACCTTGTATATAAAACAGATCAGTTATAGATGAAAACACCCAGTTGGTCTATAGCAGCGTTTAACTACAAATAAGCTAGCTTGCAGGCGTCCGCAAGATCCTTTACCCCTCCCCCATGTCCGTATTTACTCGCTTTTGAACACCCCCGGGCCATCTCTGCGGACGTCCTTTATGTACGCCCCTAACTGAGATTTAAATTTTCCTGATGGCAGCATGGAGACCTTTTTGTTTTTAAGGCTCATTGCACTAAAAAATTGTATATAGCAAAAATAAGTAGAGGCAACACTGGTCACTGCTCCTCTACCGACCACGTTGCTTGTACATGCATTTGAAATATTTCAAGTGGGTTCAACAATTTAACTGTACCGCAAATAATGCATCAAAATAGAAATCTAAGCTTATATTGAATTTAATTTAAAAAAAAAAAAAGAGCGTGACGCGTCGCACTTGTGTCGTTCAAACGCCAACACCCGAAGAGATGGCTACGTCATTTCCGGTGATTGAAGTCCTGACAGCACGGGAAAGTTATTTGGTGTCGTTGTGTCAACAGAAAGAACAAAAAGTTTAAAAAGAAAAAAAAAAAAGCAATAAATGTTTAATAAAGACAAACTGAGGGTGAAGGTGTATGCATGATCGCGCAAATTTGTTGAAATCCCACAAAACTGGCAAAAATATTTTAATGAAATTATCCAGATTTACATCTAATACCTAGAGAGTATTTTTAGTTTATTCAAAGATACTTTGTCCTTTATTTATATCCAAGACCCAGGTCAATTAAAACATTCCCAATTGATCAACAAGTCCCGGGGCAATTCCTCACTCTCGCCCGGGCCGCCTTTGGGACGTCATTTGGGTAGGGCATTTACGCCCCCCCCTCCCCCACGACTTTGTAGGTTTCATTTTAATTGCCAAGTTTTGGTGTGTGTGTGTGTGTCCCCCTTTTTTCCCACTTTCCGGGAAAAAAAACAAAAAAAAAACTGAAATGACGCCACTGCCTCTGTGGTTCTTGGCCTCCGTGGATTTCCACGTGCTTTTTTGAACTCCACATTGCAACATTTTCATTGAGCTCAGGGTTTCCACGGGTTAGTCACTAGTGCAACCTTTAGACTTAACCTGTTGAACACAGACTGCTAGCCATATTTTCATACCTAGTGAATTGTTTGCTGTGATTCTATTATGCTTATAAATTGTTTGGAAATCTTTGACATGGAATAATAGTATAAGGTATTAAAAATGCTGGTTAATTATTTTTTTAGTATCATATAACTTTTGGAAGAAAGGCTACCGGACGGCTTAACATAAAATTTAAGGACTTTATTTTTAAAAGAAAGGCTACCGGACGAAATATCAAGTCATAGAATAAAGTGATACCTTGTTGCCCCATTCTTGGGGATTTTAGTAAAAATAAAATGTAGTTGTCATTGAAAAGTTGTTTCTTAACTTTGTACTATTTGTACAGGTAATTGTGCTTGCTTGTGTCACGTGCTTGTGTGTCACGTCCATGCTTGTGTCAACGGTCTTTTCGCGGCAACCAAACATAGGCTACTTAAAAATGACTGGAATAAAATTTGTAGCCGTGTTTTTTCTTTGCTGCACATGGAGTTGTGGAGCTGAGCAACGTGTACACACAGGTAATTAATTGTAACTGATTAGATCTATATTCATTATCAAATAATAGCAACTTAAATTTTTTTAAAATAATTAGTTTAGGTCTGTGCTTTCATCATGCAAAATTCGTAACATGAATTTTTTTTTTAAATTAACAAAAATGAAAGGAAATGTATAGTAAATGGTATATATTTTTCTACTTGGCCGCCATCTTAGTTGTCACTAACAGTTAATTCTGTCACTAAACCTAAACTAAATGTATCCCTAAACCTAACATGAACCCTAAATGTATCCCTCAACCTAACCTGAACCATAATTCATAGTAATTCACTGCAACTATAATAAACATGCAAATTACTATTGAGGTCATGTTATATCTCTCCAAAATAGCCAATTTCATTTCTTTATTTTTACCATGGAAATGGTCATCATGCCAACTCACACTCCACACTAAGTGTGATGGCATATGCATATTAATAATCCGTTTCGTTTCCAAATATTTCGAAGAGAAATCAAAAGTGTAGGCTAACACTGTAACCTAAATAAATTAAGCACATCATTTAATGTAGTCCCTATACTAATTGTCTGATTCAGATATTAGCGGCCCCTCACGACTTTGTTTTGGATTCACTCCCCTTATTTTTTTTTTTTTGTTTTATAATTAATAATAACATTTTCCTAATTAAAATTGATTATAATTTTAAAATTTTGATTGGTTGGCTTATCATATTGAAGACCTCAAGGGAAAAAACGGCAGTCCATTTTTAATTTTTTTGTGTTATCACCCCTGACTTATAGCCAGTTAAAAATAGAAGGTGCTGAATTAAGTTTAAAGGAGAAAAAATGGCCAAGTCCATAAGTAAAGATGGAAACGAAAAATCCGTTTACAATGGAAAAAGGAGCATAGTCCAATGTTTACAATGGAAAAGGGGGGCTAAGTCACTAGTATCACGTGACATTTAAAGTCACGTGATTTACATATCAAATGAGAGATAGCTATAGTGTAAACAAAGTTTAAAGATGGCGACCGATTCGCTCAGCTGACCGACAAACCGACGAAAAAGTTAACTGACAGACCTGAATTTTTTTAATTTCCTACCACAAGAAAACAAAACAAATTAACATAAGCACGATAAATTGGACTTAAAACATTAAAATAATAAAATTAGCATTTTTAAATCGCATTTTACCCTTGTTTTGTTATGTTCAGTTAATTAGTTAAGTGCCACCCGGGGGCGAGCCCAACTTTTTTGTTGCCCCCCTTACCCCCCATGCATCGTTTTGATGATTCCCCCCCCCCCCTTTACTGGTACGTTGGACAGGGCGAATTTAACAAAACAAATAATCCCTGGCCCCTAATATAAATAATTAGATAAACGTCACCCAAAAATTAAAAAAACTACTTGTGAGGTATACATTTGTTGATAGATAGCAACCAAATATTTGGAGTTATCTCCTTATGATATTAATGCAGAATTCTTGGTGGTTTGTGATGAGACTATATATTTTCGGAATTTCGAAAATAGATCAGTCATAGAGAAAACAAGCAGTGGGCCTAAAGCAGTGTATAACAAATTGAATAGCCATAGAGGAATTCAAGCAGTTGATCGAAAACCTTGTATATAAAACAGATCAGTTATAGATGAAAACACCCAGTTGGTCTATAGCAGCGTTTAACTACAAATAAGCTAGCTTGCAGGCGTCCGCAAGATCCTTTACCCCTCCCCCATGTCCGTATTTACTCGCTTTTGAACACCCCCGGGCCATCTCTGCGGACGTCCTTTATGTACGCCCCTAACTGAGATTTAAATTTTCCTGATGGCAGCATGGAGACCTTTTTGTTTTTAAGGCTCATTGCACTAAAAAATTGTATATAGCAAAAATAAGTAGAGGCAACACTGGTCACTGCTCCTCTACCGACCACGTTGCTTGTACATGCATTTGAAATATTTCAAGTGGGTTCAACAATTTAACTGTACCGCAAATAATGCATCAAAATAGAAATCTAAGCTTATATTGAATTTAATTTAAAAAAAAAAAAAGGAGCGTGACGCGTCGCACTTGTGTCGTTCTAACGCCAACACCCGAAGAGATGGCTACGTCATTTCCGGTGATTGAAGTCCTGACAGCACGGGAAAGTTATTTGGTGTCGTTGTGTCAACAGAAAGAACAAAAAGTTTAAAAAGAAAAAAAAAAAAAAACAAAAAATGTTTAATAAAGAAAAA
>CAXITT010001935.1:14560-27850 GCA_964033795.1 Lymnaea stagnalis
ATTTTTAAACACTTCAGGTTGCAGCAGGACACAGTCTGGGAGCCTCTGTCCTAGTCAATTACATGCCATAATAAACACATATCTTTACATTTTCTCTTAACACCTAGCATCATCCTAATCCCCCTTCCAATAATAAAAATTAGTATCTTGATCCTTTGAATGCACTTTATATAAAGATAAATCCCGCAAGTGCATGTAAAAAAATATCAAAAGACTGTATTGGAATGGTTAGTTTCACTGATTAGGTTAGTCTTGCACATTCCTAATTTAGTTAAAATTAGATAAAAATCCCTAAAGAATCTAAATTTCCTTCTGACATTTTGAGTGCATTTTTGCTGTAAAAAAAATTAAAAAATTATGCAAAAGAGTTATTTAGATGGATTGCTTCTTATAATTTAGATTCATCTGTCACCATAGCATACATTTTTTTGGTTAAAATCATAGTAGTAATAATCAAGAGTTACATCTTGCAGGTTAATAATTATATTACCATAAATCTGTGACAAAAAATCTTATTTAAATTTTTAAAGATTCACTACCCGGTACTGTAATGCAGTTGTAGTTAAAATCTTGCACTGAGCTTGACGTGACCATTTTGAAGGTTTTCTTTTGTTCATTTAACACCACCTCCCTAATTCCAATAGTGGTTGGACTTTAACTATTTAATAGATTAAATAAACAAAGCTATTCAACTTTCCCTTAGAGAACCAGGAATTTTTTGTCGAAACACCCATGCAAACATGGCTAGTGTAAAAGCAATGATTACACCAAGTGTGTGATTCATTTTTTGGTACTTTTTATGATGGTAACTTTCAGGTTAAAATTGTTCATAGGATATTGTCTTCATATTAATGCAAGCTTGCGCTCTAATATAATAAAGTTTCTGTCTTCTACTAATTAATGTATTATTTTACTTCCAGGTTAAAGTTGTTGTTTTCACAGAGATCACTTGAAGACCCCCATCACTGCCAGAATTCACAGCTGCTCTTATGATGAATGTGCAGGAGGAATCATGACATGCCAGGACAATGACTGGTCAACATTTTACTTCAGGTAAATCCAGTCCTTTTTATTCTATTTATTTTTCATTACCTATGCCACTAATTTAAAAAAAAAAATTTTTGGTTTTATTTTTTTACATTTTAACTTGATGCTTGATTTATCACACTGGGTAATAATCTTGAGGTAACTTGCCATTATTGGGATCTTGGAAATTTATTCCCAATGGATCATAAGCCAACCACAATCTTAGTTTTGGCCAGGAAAACCCTGAAAAGTGTGTAATCTGCTTATTAGTGTACTCTTTCAGTTTTGGCTGGGAAATTATTTTAAAGGTTTTCATCGAAACCTTAAAAATAATTGCTTATTAAAAAGACTTAAAACTATTAAACATTCAGTATTATGTATAACAGCGACTCACTTCACTTTTCTACATATATATACCGTAACCACACTGAACAGAATCAGTCATATGCTCACACACAGACACAATCTTATTGTTTTCTATAATAGAATCAATGTACCTGGTGAAAACCTCCTGTGACCGACTCAAAGGCCCACTTATACCATTGAAATATTTTTTGTGTAAATAGGCCTTTGAATAGGGATCTACAGTACATGCTGATTTTTGATTTATAGCCATGTCTAGACTTAATTATGTGTTGATCATTCTTAAACATCATCCAAAAATTCAAATTAAATAATTATAATAATAAGTATGCCGCTAAATGGGAGAAATAGAGATAGATAAACAGATCAATTTGTTAATGCTGATCATTAGTAGGGCCCTGGCCTGTTTCACCACATCCTTCCATTCAGACATCATCATCATAGGTGCTACAGCCCATCATAGGGGCCTGGTCTGCTCGTCTGCTCTACAACATCCTCCCTTTTAAGCTGATCCATGACTTTACACCTTCCAGGTGATTTTAGTCCTTTACAACTCAATCCATATCAGTCTTGGTCGACGGATGAGCCGTTAACCCCTAGGCTTCTGTCTGTAGATCACTTTTGCTGCTCTACAATCTAATATCCTCTCAAGGTTTCTTGCCCAAAGCAGCCTGCACCTTTAAATTGCAGCAACTACGGATGGTTCCGGTACTGAAAATGTTCATTAGGAAATTGCATCAGCGGGCTGTCGAGCTAGTACATTAGCTCTTTATGCCCTCCCCAAAGCACACACACCCTCACTCCCCAAGCCTGAGTTATCGGGCTGGGAAGCGGAACGTTGGAGATTTCCCTTTGCCAGGACAGCCCCAGCCCGCACTCACTCCATTGAGTACCAGTGGAGGTCACCCCAGCACAAGGACATCCGGTAGGCCGGTGACGCTTCTCTCACAGCATCAGGAGTCGGGATGGTGTATTTACATCCTAAAATCTTACCCTGCCCATCCCTGGGAACGCCCGACGCCGTTGGATACAGATTTCTACAGTGGGTTTCTACCTTGAAACTAATTTACGAAGCAGCTGGGACGAAACGGTTGCCTAGGTACAACTACTTTAACTGCTATGTAAATAGAACCATTGGCATGAGTTGCCACTACCCACCTCATGCCTCGTATCCTTAAAGGGCAACATGTAATCATGCTCCCTACCCTGTTTCTGCCGTTTTATTTCCAGCTGCAGATTTTCCACAGCTGGTAGCCCTTTAAGTGCTTCCATTTTCGGCAGATACTATGCACGCTCTTTGTCTGCCAGCACAGGCTCACGCAATAATGGTGGTTTTGGTCCCAGTCTAGCGCTAGGGGGCAGCACCTCTTTAGCCAGCAAGCCACTACAAACTTGTCAACCAGAGCCCCAGGGGATATATATACCCATCCATCATTATCTAACACTGGACTGTATATTTTTCTGAGGATTTTCCAGGTATTGAACAGGTTCTCTTCTTTTGTCTGGCTGTTTTGCATTACCACTGGTCTTATGATAATAAAAGTTGTGTATAGGGCCATCGTAGTTTTCCTTGAGAGATTTCTGCTTCCTAGTTGTAGCTCGTGTAGGCCGAAATAAGAAGAATGGCCTGCTTTTATCCTTTCTTTCATCTCTGTCATTATTTCATCTGTCTCTCTCGCTCACTCTCTCTCTCTCTGGTGTGCTTGTTTACTTTGATTTTGTCACCTGTGTGTCTGATACGTGACATTAACATACACTTTGTATTCGCTTCATTTACCTTTAGAGGTAACTCTTCTAATTCATGGAATGCTTAAATTATATCAATGCTGCTTCTCCCCGGTAAAGCTATGTTGTCTGCATATGCCAGGTACTGCACTGGTTGGGCTTTTTAAAGTTGGTTGGTGTCCTGATGGTTGAGATTCTGATACGTTGTTTGTGATAGTTCATCCTGTGCTCACATGTATGTTTCTCTGGAAGTTGTTTGTGATAGTTCATTTGGTGCGCACATGCATGTTTCTCATAACGCTTTCTAAAGGGATGTTAAATAGGATACATGCCAGTGAGTGTCCTTGACTCAGTGGCCCTGATTAATATGAAAGTTCCTCAAGTACTCTTCCTGTACTTTGATTCTTTTTTGGAGGTAGCCATCGTCATGTATAAACCAGGTAAGTTTGTTAGAAACTCCAAGTTTCTATAGTTAGAAACTCCAAGTTTCTATAGTGCACTTTGCAGATATTTCCTGTCTAAGCTGTTGTGTAGTCCACATATGGTTGGTGTATGGGGATGTTGTATTCTTAGCATTTCTTCTGGAGACATCTGGTGGTCAAAATATGATCTGTGGTGGGTCTATTCTGTCTGAATTCAAATTGATAGTCACCTAGAATATGTTCAGTAAACCTTTTCAGTTTTCTTGCTATTAATTTGTTGATGATTTTGTAGGTTACATTAATTAGGAAGATTCCTCTGTAATTTGAGCATTCCAGTTTAGATCCTCTCATGTGAATTGAGCGCAGTACCCCTTTTTATTTGGCATTTCTCTTCTTCCTGCCAAATTCTTGATATGAAGCTCTATATTTGTCTATGCAGTTCGTTTTCACTTAGTTTTATAAGTTCCACAGTGATAAGGTCGGTTCCTGGGGCTTTATTATTTTTCATGGTAAAGATCACGCTTTTTGTTTCATAGTTGGTTGGCTGCCCAAAGGGTACAGTTCTTGTGGTAGTTTGTAATCCTCATTGGCTCCACCATAAAAGCCATATAGCATCCCTTCAAATTGTTGTGCCCTTCTAGTACCTTTTCTGTGATCAGTTCCTTATCTATAATGCTGATCACTGATAGGATTCCTAATAAATGCTGCTAGTTGTGCTGTATGCATGAATAAACAAATCCATGTCTTAATTGAAAGCTATTTTATTTTATTAAAAAAATGTGATAATTAAAACATTTTTATCTTCCCTTATTATAGTATAGGCTATATTTTAGAATGAAAACCTAAAAACATGTTAAAGTTTAGACTGTAGTGATTTGAAGAAGTTGTTTACCGTTTGTGCTGGTCGTCACTGTCCATCATATACATTTGCCTTTGTAAAACATATAACACGGTATAGCTTAAATTTCTTTTAAAACTTTTTCACAGCACTCCCATGTATTTCCAAAAATATTGTTTAATTGGGCCTAGGGGGGGGGGGGGTGTTTAGCCAGCCTTAGTAAACAACACGACTATATTTTTTTAATTTTCTGAAAAGGGGATGCAGCGTAACAATGCATCTTTTTTCAGGTTTGCTCAGTTCCTTTTACCTAACCTGATTGCTACCATTTTTAATATTTTTTTGCTTGTCTCGCTCTCTCTAATCTTCAAACTGCACCAAGTTGGGTGTCACCTTGTGATGTGTATGCATAATGTGGGGTGTGTACATAAGGTGGGTTGTACGCCCCACATTGGAAAACAATTCCATTAACCAAAGAGATGTTGTAGAATAGATTAATTATGTAAGCCTACAATATTATAATTCATCATAAAATCACCTTTCTCTTCTAACTTGTAAAATTAGTGTAAATCATTTGTTCCAATGCAAGTGAATAAAAAGCAAAAAATTATAAAGTATGTCATTCAACACGGCTCCTCAGGAATAATCATTCATTTTGAGCATCTTCTAAATCTTAATTTACTGTAGTTACTGCAGTTATTAACTCTCAAAAAACAGCAGATTTTTCAATTTGTTGATATTACAACTAACTATCAAAGTGTCTCATAGGTGTAATTTTGTAGCTAAAGGTAATTGCATGCTCTTATATTGATATTAGGTGATGCTCTTTAATTGATATTAGGTGTTTGTTCAAAATATACTTTCCAAAATTTATTTATTATTATTTTTAGGCAAAACAAAACATTTTGGAGTCGACAAAAAACATAGCATCACAGCTTTACAAAGAAGGGAAAAAAAATTGTTTCCAATTATATTAGTTAAATTTATATTTTATATTTTATTACCATATACTCAATACTACTAATACTACAACAAATATTCATTTTTCAAAAGAATAGACTCACTTTGTGGACAACGTATCAATCAAGGAAATAATGTCACAAAAAGTCACAATTATAATTTAAAATAAAATAATTTTCAAACATATGCATGTAATTATCACTTAAAAAATTATTAGTAAGAATTAAATTAGAATAAAAGCTAAGAAAAAGGGTACATTTTAATAAGTTAATTTTTTATTTTATATCAGAGATATCGATCAGATTATCTAATCTGTCATCCAGATGATGCATATACATTCTTGAAAACAATTTCTTTCTTTATTAAAACATAAAAATGTATCATAAACAAAGGATCTGATATATACTCTGACCCTTTTACCCTTGTTTTGGAAATGCAATTTAAATTTTGTTTGTTATTGTCATGTTGCAGCGCACATGTAAAAATGTCAGACTTTAAAGTAACCGGTACATCGTCAAAGATAAGATAAGATTCTGTTATTGATCCAAACAAATGGAAATGTTTTATGATTGCATTGTACAATTTCAGCACATATAAAAAACAATTTGAACACAAGACATTTGTAATAAATTTTTCACTAGCAGCCATTCAGTGAGTTCTCTTAGCCATATCAGGGATTTATTAGTTCTTATTAAGATTTGTGACTTAAGGGGGAGCACGCTGGTAAATTCGTACAGATTAGGGAACAAAAGAATTTTTGTATTTTTCAGTCCTTGCCGTGATGGAAAGAATTCGTACCGAACGGGCCAATCCTAAGTATCTGTGATGAAGAGGGTGGGTTGTATCATCCAAAATGTGTTTAATTTTACAATAACATCTTTCTTCAAATAGTTCTTCCAGTGAAAGATGTTTAGTTTGTGTTATGTTCCTAGCTTTCTTGATAAGTTGGTTTATGTGGTGTTTAATATCAGACGTTGAATTCCCACACCAGCAGGTAATACTGAAATTGAGCAGGCTTCCAATTGTTGAACTGTAGAATAAGTTTACGCCGAAATTGTACAGTTTTTTGAGGAAGGTGAGTCTTTCTGAATTTCTTATACAGCATTTGGCCGTGCTCCTGCCATGTTAGCTTATTATTAATGGTGACACCTAAGTACTTATATGCATCTACTTTCTCTCCACTTTGATTTTTTATGTCGAGATCTGTAATCTGGTGTTCCTCCCTCTTGAAATCAACAACCTTTCCTTTGTTTTTGAGACATTCAGCGGGAGAAAATTTTCATCGCACCAATTGATAAAGCTTGTTACTAAGTTGCGGTATAAGCCTTCTCCTTCAGATAGTAAGCCAATGATGGTGGCATCATCAGCAAATTTTAAGATTGGAACGGTGTCACTTGAGCTTTGAATAACATTGGTATATATTGTATACAGTACAGGGGAGAGAACGCAGCCTAAATGTCATAATGTCCTATGTTTCCAAAAGTGTTCATTAATTGCTACATTTTCATGATGCTGATACAGTTCTTTTTATTTTGCATTAAGGAACTTAAGAGTCTCCCAATTTTGCACAGCTTGTCTCCTTTATTTTCAGTATCAGAAACTTTTTGGAAACTCAGTATGGCCATGAATCTGTCCTTAGTCATATTTCATCAAATAAGGATTCCCTGGACCACAGTCTTGTAAAATAAGTACTTAAATAAGTACTGTATTCTTAATAAATCCTCTTAGTTGATAAAACTCTTCAATGAAGTTATACCAATTTTATAAAACAGAAAGTTTCTTTGGTTCATTGTCCTGCACATTGCGTACTAACAAATATATGCAACCCAATTTGCAGTAAATTAGAGTTTGAAAAAGTCTATTTGCTTTTGAAATCTCCTTATATCTCTCTTGTTTAAACATTCATTAGTAAGCAGTATGCTTTTTATGTCTGGTCTAAATGCACAAATCCACTTTGAGTCCCACAGTCATTGTCATCATAATCATACTCATCGACATCTGCCCATCATAGATGCTGTCAAAATATATTTAAATTTAATTAATTTAGCTCAAACACAAAATTTACAATCTAAATAAAAAGACATCAAAATAGAAAACAATCTGCCTCAATTACTTTTAATTCAACTTTTCATTGAAAAGGGAACTCAGCTGATTGTCTACAAAATAATATCCATGGATACAGCATTGTTTACATTTGACATTGGGCTAACTGAAAAATAATAATATAACAATAATTTTATAAATACAAATTAGTTTAAGTTAAAACAAATAAATAATGCATTCTATTTTTTATAACCATTTACGAATTTTATACTACCATGAAGAAAGCTAATAATAGGGCTAAGAAGTAGATATCACAGTATTAGTTGAGTAGAAATGAAAAATCTTAACAAAACTTATTTACTGTTATTATGAAAAGGGTTTGGAAATTTGGGGGGGGGGGGGGCATTTAATTAATGTTAGATGGGACACTTTTTCAAGGTCACTACACTTTACTGAGACCTTAGCATGCCTCAAATTTGAAATACCCGATACTTTTTTAATGCTTTTTCTATAAGGGAATATGGGAGGTGGTGATATGAAACCTTTTTGGGTGTTCAGATGGGGAGTGGGGCAAAAATGGTTGTGAAGAACTGCTGTAAGTGGTGGGGGATGTACAATATCTTAACAATAATTATAATCATTGGTCAAAACTAACAGCCCTCCTTAGCTTAAAGTTTAACTTTATTTGAATAAGTTTGAGAACCACTGTGCTAGTGTGTTAAATGTGAAGTAAATTTTGATGGGTAAAAAGAGTTCGAAATGATACTAATCAGAGGCGTAGCGAGGATGTTTGGCGCCCGGGGACAAGATTTGGGCCCAGGGATAAGGTTCATTTTAAAGCGCCCCCTTTTCTTTTTTTCAACTCTCAAACCCGTTATTTTTATCAATAAAATATTATCAAAGCACATTTTGGCGCCCCGGGACATCTGCCCCCCCTTCGCTACCCCTCTGATACTAATACACATGCTAAATTTATTAAGCATTCCTTCATCATGAGCTGTAATCATTCTTCAACAGGAATGAATGTTCAAGAGCAATCACAAGATGAATAGTCGAGAGAAACCACACCTCAACAAGACATGTTCTAATGATCTTCCATCTCATAGAAATCAATCCATTAAATGACAACTTTGGACAATAAGGTATGTGAAATTTTACTATGAAATGAATGAGCGTGATAAGTTGGGCCACCTGGGTATAGCAAATAGTAAATGTATAGGAAATGTTCAACATTAATACAGCAAAATATTTGGAAAAAAATACCTTTACCAGCATAACAATCGGTCGACTATACTACTTTAGTGAAAACTTGGGCTTAAACAAAAATAGTAAATATAAAATGAGCAATAGTAATTATTATTTAAGATTTTATTAAATATAATGAAACGAGCAATAGTCATTGTTACCTGTATTTATCAAATTAAAAGATGAATCAAATTTCATAGTCATTATAAAAAAATATAATTATTTAGAGCAGTGGTTCTCAACCTTTCTAATGCCGCGACCCCTTTATAAAGTTCCTTATGTTGTGGCGACCCCCAACCATAAAATTATTTTCATTGTTACTTCATAACTGTTATGATTCGTAATGTAAATGTCTGATATGCAGAATTCATTTTCATTGTTACAAATTGAACATAATTTAAGCATTAATCACAAAAAACAATATATTGTGAAATATTAATTTCTGATTACAAAGAAATGAAATTTTGTCTTGAAGCATGGTGTAGCATGGGTAACAGTCTTAATTTAACAACAGTAAACTACTTTGCTACATTTTGCGACAGTATGCTAAAAGCCAACATCAGTGCCAAGGTTTAGATTGTTTCTTTCTTACCTGATCAGAAATGCTCAGAACAGTCTTTGCACGAGCACAACGAAGATGATCTTCCACAAGTCTACTTCTATCTTTAGGCTTGATTACCAACAAGCTGGAAAACCCTGTTTCACGAAGATATGTTGTTGGAAAGAAAGAGGAAAGCGCAACAGAAAAGGGTATGACTGCAAACACTTGATCCAGAATTTTGTAACTGGCATTGTAGAGAAATCATTTCTTGCTGTATCGCTGTCAATCCAGGAAAATCCTGTACTGAGCAATTTTTGTGGAAATTACCGCGACTCAGGAAAATCTTCAACTTTGACTGTGAATGGACTTCTGGCAAGTGCAAATGGGGTGTGAGGTAGATTTGGAAAGTACGATGAAATTTCGTCTGTAAGCATGTGCAAGTGTTCCTTCACAGAATTTATCATTGTAATTCCTTTGTCTGGTTCAATATCATGAAACAAGATAATATGGGCAACGTATACATTTTATTTTCATCCAATTTTTTTGGCCAAAGCTGAAATTAAAATTTAAATGATCACATCTTTTTAGGGAAATTGTAGGATGTTGCATTTGGTCCTTGCAGTGATAAATTTAACTCATTTAAGATGGCGAAGATGTCAACCAAGTAAGCTATTTTCTGCAGTTCACTTTTATCACTAAAAAGAGCTTCGAACTGCGGTCTTGCTTTCTGATTTAAAAAAGTTTTGAGTTCATCACGAAGCTCAAAAACACATTTTAAAACTGTTCCTTTCAACAACCATCTCATTTCGGTGTGAAATAGCAGAGCATTGTTCGACGCATCAACTCGTTGCACAGTCGAATGTTTAAAGTGCTCGCCTTTATAAAATTGACAGAACTTACGACACTTTTCGTTACTTCTTTTAACTCTTGTGACAGCGTCTTCATAGCTAATATTTGCCGATTAATCAATCAGTAAGTCCCGATGACTTTTTGTGACTCATTCAGTATTAGACGTTGAATCCATATCGACATCCTAGCATAGCTGGAGCACCATCTTTGCAAACAACCCAAACCTTTTCCAAGAGATATTATGATCTTTCAGAAATAAACCAACTCTGTCAAATACATCACGTGCAGAAAAGAAACTCATCTTAAAGTCACCATCATTAATATACCTCACATAAACTAGTAACTGTGAACAGTTTGCAACGTCTGTAGATTCATCAAGCTTGATACTAAATATTGGAAGTGGAGATTTAATTTCCTGGATTACCTGATCAAGAATCTCAACAGACATGTCATCTGTTTTTCTACGGACAGTGTCGTTAGATACGGAAATTGCACTCAGCTTCGAAACAAATTCGTCTCCAATCATAATGAAAATTTCTGACATTTCTGGTTTTTTAGCCGGACCAAATCAATCGGTTTCTAAGACCATCGGCATCGAAAATGTGTGTTTTCCAATGGTCTTAGGTGACCCCCATGAAAGGGTTGCGCAAGGGGGTCGGGACCCACAGGTTGAGAACCGCTGATTTAGAGGATAACCTTTTAATTATAATATCTGAAAAATTTCATGACAGTCACCATGGTCACCGTAGCCTGCTAGTATTATTATCTAACGATGTAACAGTCATTATTTTTATGGTCTTGTCCCATCCATCCCTGTAACTCTGGCAATCCCTAAACTTCATTCCACTCAGAACTGATGCTTTTATATTTCCATGCTTGGATTCCCAACTGCAGTAGATCTGAGAATGAAAGATTGTGCTCTTTGCGAGGAAAAATGCTTAATCTAACATTTATTAACATTCATGCTCCCATCAAAGATATGGAAGGTTGGGGAAAAGAATCCTTTTATGAGACACTGGAAAAGATCTACAAAGAGGCACCACGACATGATATTAAAATAGTGAGTGACGACTTCAATGCCAACTATTGGCAAGGTAAAGTCTGCATAAAGAATCCAATGACAATGGGATCCGACTCATAGACTTTGCTTCAATAAAAGAGATGTCAGTTAGCAGCACCAAGTTTCCACTAAAAAAATATACATACATAAAGTTACTTGGAACTCACCAGATTGAATTACCCACGTTTTAATCAATCGTTTTAAAGACTAGACATACTAGATGTAAGAAGCTATCAAGGAGCAGATGCAGACTCTGACCATCTACTTGTAAGGGTTAAATATAAGCAGAGAATAAGCATTATTCACAATGGCCAAAATCAAAGAGAAAAGTGATTACCAAAAACTTTCCAAAAATGATGTAACAAGTAGAAGCATCACAGGAGGAAACAGGGAAAACAACATAAATGAACAGGGGGATCAGGTTAAAAAAATGCTGTGAAAACATCAGAAAATCAGAAAAAGTAGGAGGATTGCAGCTATCAAACAATAGAGTAGGCTGATTTGATCATGAATGCAGACTGTTGAAGAAAGGAACAAAGCCAGAGGAAAGCCATAGAAATGTGTAGGAAGAAAAGAGGACATGGGGGAAAAGCTAAATGAAAAAGAAGACTTATCAAGGGAGGGAAACATCAGAGCAATGTACATAAAGATGAAAAGATTGGATACCAAGCCAGACCACAAATGTGTGTGAGCCAGAATGGAAATTTTGAGGACATAATAAGTGCAGACAAAGACAAAATGAAGATTATCAACCACCAAATGGATGACCAGACCCTTTAATAAACTAGTCAACTCTAGAAGAAACTTCAGACGTAACCACAAAGTCCCTGGAGAAGATCTCATCACAGCAGAACTTATAACTAAAATTTGTCAAGAAGAGAAAATTCCAACAGAATGGCAAACAGCAAAATAACCCCAATACACAAGAAAACTTCAGTGCACAAACTACAGAGGAATTGCCCTATTAAATGTTACATACAAATTACTGACAAAAGTATTGCCAAAAAGCTGCCTTTCACTGAAGAAATACTAGGTGACTTCCAATGTGGATTAAGACAAAACAGATCAACGACTGATCGGATGCCATTAGAGAAATGTTACAAACATAATATCCCAGTACATCAACTCTTTTGGCATATGACAGCATCAAAACCAGGTTGACATGGCTATTCTCAACTTCTCAACGGCCTTCGACACTGTTCCACACAGCCTTCACTCCTGGCTCTCAACATTCCTAACACAGAGTACCATGCAAGTAGTGGTAGACGGTGTCCAATCAGGGAAAGCTACCGTAGACTCAGGAGTTCCACAAGGCACAGTGCTGGGCCCCCTTCTCTTCCTCTGTCACATAAACATCTCAAGTGAGGCTGTTTGCAGATGACTGTCTTGTCTACAGAGAGATAAACGGCTACGATGACCACAACCACCTCCAAACAGATATGAAGTGCCTTATGAATTGAGCGGACAATTGGGGCATGAAATTTAATGAAACCAAATGCTACACAATGATCATCTCAAGAAAAAAAAACATCAACCTATATGTACTCACTTAACGAGACAATTCTCCAACAAGCATCAAATAACCTAAAATGGTCACCCCATATAAACAAAATTTTATAAAAAAAGCGAACTTAACCCTTGGTTTCATCCCAAGAAATCTGCGCCACGGCCCAACTACCTGCAAACAAAATGCATATCTATCACTCGTCCATCCACTACTAGAATATGGTGCGATCATCACACTTTAAGCAAGACGTGGACAAGATGGAGCGAATTCAATGTACCAGGGTGCGTTTTATCGCTCGAGACTACAAATCCACCACTTCTGACATCTCCCCACCCACCCCCTTTAAAGACAGACGAGAGGGACTGATATTCTTATATGAAGTGATCATGGGACTGGTGCCGGCCATCCCAGCAGGCACGTACCTCACCCCACAGAAGCCGGGTAGACTGATCAGAGCAAAACGCTAACTGAACACTGACTTCACCACTGACATAAACAATTACACCAGAAACAATAGCAAATGCTTCAAAGTGCCTCAGTGCAACACAGTGCAGTATAAACAATCTTTCTTTCCACGCACAATAATAGCATGGAACCACCTGGACAATGCCACTGTGAACTCGACATCGGTCGAAAGCTTCAAGGCTGCCCTGGCATCAACTAGGAGCTGTTAGAATAGCAACATCATACCCTCAACTGTTGCACAGATGC
>CAXITT010001938.1:0-17003 GCA_964033795.1 Lymnaea stagnalis
CCCTTGAAAAAAGATTTTGACATAATTACCCTTTATATTTAAAAAAATTGAAATAAAATAAATTAAACTGCAATTATTTCTATAATATGAAAAATAGAAAATAGAAATAAAATAGACATAAAATAGAACTGCTTTTTTCGTTATATGAGTGAAACAACTCTAACGTTTTGGGGAACATTTATGTTATGCTTTTTTGTACATTTTTGGAAAAGTGTGTTTTTAAAACAAAAAAAAAATAAAATAAAATTTCGCTCATCAAGTTAAAAAGAATGTTGTGTCATAAATCATTACATGCGGTTGTTTAATATTACAAAATATTCAACAAATAATCTAATAAATAGATAATAAATGAAGAAAATGTGTAATTGTCCAACTCAAAGCTAAACAGTAATCATCAAGTAACGACTGTCACTGCATGGAGGTTAGTGTTTTAGCAGATGTCTCAACTTAGTGTCGAAACATTGCTACGCTACTAACACTGAAGTAAACATACATGACATTTAGTTCCTACAGTATTTGTTGGAATCAAACCACCTGTAACATGTTTAAAATGTCAATAACATGAAAATAGTACATCATGAAGTAGTGAAAAAAAACATTATTATTTAAGAAACTGAAAGGGACTTATATGGCAACTAAAAAAATAGGAGATCTTTTTAGCACCAACAAAGTTTTAGAATTAAAAAATCAAGGTCAACCATTAACTTCAGAAGATACAGCAAACGATATGTGTTCAGGAAGATTCAGTGACAGAGCAGTTCCTTGAAGGGGTGTGTGAGACAGAGGTAGGCTATTTTGGCGTTGTATCCTTACAAGTAAGCAGCGAATTCAAGAGTACGAAAGAACTCCCAATTATCTAATGAGACGTTTGAATCAATATTTTGGTTAAGCTTTATGCATAAATATATACATTTATTTGAATTTAAATATTCAAAGTTTCCTGGAAGTAGGAAAAGAAAGTAATAAAAGTATAATTGTGGCATTTATTTATTTTTGTTTGTTTTCTTAGTACATTATTTGTATATACACATTTTTATGTAAAATCTTTAAAAATAACTCTGCATCATGAAATCCTTTAATACATCTATCTAAAAAATATAAAATATAGAATTTATTTCCCTTGAAAAAAGATTTTGACATAATTACCCTTTATATTTAAAAAAATTGAAATAAAATAAATTAAACTGCAATTATTTCTATAATATGAAAAATAGAAAATAGAAATAAAATAGACATAAAATAGAACTGCTTTTTTCGTTATATGAGTGAAACAACTCTAACGTTTTGGGGAACATTTATGTTATGCTTTTTTGTACATTTTTGGAAAAGTGTGTTTTTAAAACAAAAAAAAAATAAAATAAAATTTCGCTCATCAAGTTAAAAAGAATGTTGTGTCATAAATCATTACATGCGGTTGTTTAATATTACAAAATATTCAACAAATAATCTAATAAATAGATAATAAATGAAGAAAATGTGTAATTGTCCAACTCAAAGCTAAACAGTAATAATCAAGTAACGACTGTCACTGCATGGAGGTTAGTGTCTTAGCAGATGTCTCAACTTAGTGTCGAAACATTGCTACGCTACTAACACTGAAGTAAACATACATGACATTTAGTTCCTACAGTAGTTATTGGAATCGTGGGGAATCCAACCATCTGTAACATGTTTAAAATGTCAATAACATGAAAATAGTACATCATGAAGTAGTGAAAAAAAACATTATTATTTAAGAAACTGAAAGGGACTTATATGGCAACTAAAAAAATAGGAGATCTTTTTAGCACCAACAAAGTTTTAGAATTAAAAAATCAAGGTCAACCATTAACTTCAGAAGATAAGGAGCAGCTTAATCCTATAACCATAATATGTAGAATGTGGTCAAGATCTTTAACCTGTACATAATAGACCATCACATTTTGCTAAAACAGTTTTTTCAAACAATTTAATTGTAAACACCAGACAGAATAGAAATCTAATTTTTTTGTTATGCTCAGAAAAGTGTATAGGGATAAGGAAATAATTTGATTATCGTATGTGCCTATCAAACGGTACATTGTTTCTTAGTTTTCTCTACCATCAGCTTAGTACTAAACTTTGTTATGTGTCCAACAAACTCTGCATTATGTCTTAATCTTCTTAATCAAACCGTGGCATCATCTTCACCCTAATGAAATGGAGGAACGACTAAAACAATTAGGGAAACATTACAACATCGGAGTCCTTCTTGTCCAAGTAGATGGAAAGAATCCTGTCATCTGTTGAAAGATTTGGCCACAACGTCTAAAGTGCGTTATTTGAATGCATATTGTGTTTGGTAAATTTAGTCAATGGAAAGTTGACGCTATTCGGCCGCCCTGGTGTTGAAGATTATAAAAGTTAGTTTTCAATAATTGTCTTTCAAACGATTCATTATCAATAAATTGTCCTGAGAACATCTCAGGGTCAAATGTAGTTTCTCTTTTCAGTCTATTCACCTAGTCAATAACTGTTTTTAACATCTCCTGGACAGTAATGACATTGTTAACATCTCACAGTCAAAGTGGTAAGACTTCCGAGGACCCCCTTCTTTTTTCTAGGTGTCCACCTTCATTCAAGTTACAGAGTACTGCCGCTCTACCTCCCGTGCTTTTTTCTATTGCTGATGGCCTTGCTTAACTTGTCACTTTATTATTGATGGTCTTGTTTAACTTGACACTTTATTATTGATAGTCTTGTTTAACTTGACACCTTGTTACTGATGACATTGTTTAACGTGTCATCTTAATTCTAAATTTGTTGCATAGACTGACATACTTATTTATAGTTGAGTTTAACATATTGTTATGTTCCTTTGTATTGTGGTTCTAGACATTGTTATTGCATCCAATGTTATATTTAGTTATATTTTAGTTTTAGAATTTGAAGTTGCATTATCTATTAATATATTTATAATTTAATTGAATAAAGGTCCAAGTCAAACTGTACATATTTGAATAAATGATGCTACATGGTAACGAATTGATGATACATTCCTACCCGATATTTAACTGTGTCGACAATAGAAAGCTCCGTGTAAATAGAAAGTATGTCAAGACAATGTTGATCATCGTAGATTATATATATATATATATATATATATATATATATATATATAATATTTGATTATAATTTTTAATTTGTGGAGGAGAGGGAATCAATTTAAGAAAAAAAAAACAACATTTACCAAAGATGTATGAGCTGAAACTATCTCGGCAATTAGAACTAATCAATAATCGATGACGTCATTAAGTGAACTTTATGATGAAAAAATATGTATTATGTGCCGCCAAGTCTTAATGATGCTGTGAAGATATAATTGAGTAAACATGGTTATAAAACGATTTTAAATTAATATATTTTTTTAAATTAATCCATTAATAAAAAAAAGTGTAGTCTATTTATTTTGAGACTTAAATTTTAAGACAGCATCTGGTTTGACTTATCTAATTTGAATCGATAAACATTATAATGCACTCTCTACTGCTCTTAACACTTAAATGTGTTTTTTACGTTGTCTCCATATCGGAGCACCAACGTCATATGATCTCTTCCCGATATATCAGATTTTTTCATCGGCTACTAATTGAGAGACCCATATACATGTCTCCTAATGTATTAATTTATTTCCTATTTACTTCCTCACATAACTCTAAGACATCATGACACAACTATGTAACGTCAAAAACATAGCAATGACATTATCATATATCTATTTAACGTCATCATATGTATCTATGACGTCATCACATAACTCTATGACGTCCACAAATACTTTATGACTTCATCTCTTGAATCGCCCCCGGGGGGTCAGTACATTACTATCCCTTGAAGAGATGTCTAAAAGAAAGACTACTGGGCAGTAGAAAAAGTAACACACTATTCTAAACGATTTTTTTATACCGATCAACCACTTCCCCTACATAACATTCACAACAATCTTGTTCACAACAGTATCTTTATAGTTATGGTCTGTATTTGTTTTTGTAGTTTCTTAAATCAGTCCATGTAATTCACCAGGATGTTCCTCAGAAAATGTGTCTAACATTTCAGAACAAAGCTTCATTCCTATTTCTTGCTTTTTTTAAAGCACCTTATTGTATGACTAAAGTCATTTATTATTATTTCGTCAACGTATCTATAAAAATGACAGCCTCTTTTGGTTTAGATGTTTTGTAAGCATGAAACTCTTCCTTCATGTACTCTGTTCCGATTGGATGTATTTTAAGGGGACTAAAGTCATTTATTATTATTTCGTCAACGTATCTATAAAAATGACAGCCTCTTTTGGTTTAGATGTTTTGTAAGCATGAAACTCTTCCTTCATGTACTCTGTTCCGATTGGATGTATTTTAAGGGGAAGACCTCTGTGATATTTTAAAAGTGATTCACGCAAAGCTCTCACCCGAGATGTGTGTTGAGACATATCAAAGAAGTTGTCCAATGATCTATTACAGCAGATTGGGGTGACAGAGGCTTTTTTCTTGTTACATATTTCAACACATGGACAGAGAACTCCAATAGCCATGGTCTGATTTAGATGCATAGTATATGAAACCATAAATTGGACATTTGATTAGAATTGTTTATGCCCCAAAACTCTGTTGTAGTTGTAGTTTGTTTCTTTCCCAAGAAAGTGACAATGTCAATAGCTACGTATACATTGTGTTTCTGTACGAACAGTTAATTGTTTCAAAAACTCTAGAGACAGCAAAGAGTTCAACTACTGTAAGAACAGCCACGATTGTAAATACTCTAGGAAAAGACACGACTTAAAATTCCAAAGGGACTACATAGTAGGTAGTTTTTATTTTCAGTTTTAGTTGCATAGCAAGTGATTTGACACTAAGTTGAGACTACTACTACAGGGACATTTTGTTACCTGATTAGTATTGTTTAGCTTTGAGTTGGTCAATTACACATTTTCTTCATTAATTATCTAGCTTACATTTAAATTGTTTAATATAATTTTCTAATATCAAAACCTTAACGTTAATGATTGATGATACACACTTTTATTTAACTTAATTAGCAAAATATTCAGAACAAAATATAACTTTTTTTTAAAAAAAATCACCCTTCCAAAATTTACTAAATAAAAATTATAAAATAAGTTTAGTTCAAAACTTTAGAGTTTTACAGTCATAAGGCTAAAAATAATATTCATTGTATGGTTCATGTTAAAAAATACATATATTTAAATGTATTTCATTATTTTAAAACTTTTGAAATTGATAGTTATGCCATAAATATTTTTACAAGGGAAATAAATGCTTATTTGTTTTAAAGATAATATATTAAATGATTTAATGCCACATAAATATTTTTAAATTCGTGTGTGACAATATAATGTTACAACCAATGTAATAAGAAAATAACATTATTTTTGCATTATATGGCGTATTTAAAATTTTCTAGCTCTCTGTTGCTGCCTAAACAGAAACTTTGAATTTTTAATTATAAAATAAATATATGTAATAATTCATAAAGCTTAACCAAACGTGTATTTAACTTTTGATGGTCTTAAAATGCGAGTACACTCGTACTCTCGAATTCGTTCCCTACTTGTAGGGATGATACGCCAAAATACTCTCTCACACCACCCCATTACAAACATCTCATACAATTTCTCGGTCGTCCAATAGACATGTATATTACAATAGCTGTCATAAAATTAAATATATTTCACGTCTGTAAAATGGGCCCACCTAAAGAAGCAGTGACCATCGCCTAAGGCTCAGCTAAAGTATGAAGCTAGGGGGGGGGGTGGCATATCCCCAATGCACATTACTATTGAGGACACCTAAATGGGCTGTGGTCATTTAATGGATGAAAATAATTATTTTTTAGAGCTGAGCTGACCTCAGGAGTAAAATAATAATTGAAATACATCACATATAATCCCTGACTAAAAAATATAGTTTAACCTGTCATTTTAAAAACTTCTAATTATTGACATAATGAATATAGTATAACACATTTGTTATATCACAACTAATTCTTGACTCAATTTAATATCTTATAACCTGTAATTTAATCACTTCTAATTCTTGACGCAATCAATATAGTAAAACACATTCAATAAAAAATACGTTTTTGAGGTCAAGTACATTTATTTTATTGAATGAACACATCACATATAATTTATAATACTATAATTACATTGTTTGAATACAGTCTTATGAATCTGTTTTTAACAAAACTCATTTAAATGTGTATTTACTTCATGACGATAATATCGTCTCTCGCAGACGGAAAGATGCCTTACTATACCTTATGACGACACATTTGTGAGTCGCATAGTGATAAAACAAATATTAATGCTATTGACATTATTTATACTATTGTCTTGATAAAGTCAGACTGAGAACTCCGGTGAGAAATCATGTCTTGCAGTGCGGGTAGCGCCCTTCTCTACTATTTCTGTAGTCATGTTTTCACATTGTAGTTACTATTCTAGTGTCTCTGGTTTTTCATTTGTATTTTACTTGTGCAGTTTAAATAGTTTACACATTTCAAATAATTGTAAAGCGCTTAGAGCTGTAAGGTAAGCGCTATACAAAAATGCCTAAATAAATAAATATAAAACTGTTTCCACATTTAATTTGTATTTTACTTGTGCAGTTTAAATAGTTTACACATTTCAAATAATTGTAAAGCGCTTAGAGCTGTAAGGTAAGCGCTATACAAAAATGCCTAAATAAATAAATATAAAACTGTTTCCACATTTGAACCATAGCTTCATTGTTTTATATGTGTTATAAAATCAGGGAGATTTCAGTGTGTTGTACTTGGTGTGAAGATTGATGTTCTTCTGGAAAGTGTACAGTGTGTTGTTAAATGGCATGGTGGATAATGCTCTCATGGGCAATATCTATGAACTGGGGTAACTAGCATGACACTGGATTTTCTCATAGACCAGAATCAGTTAGGGTAGTATAATTTGTATGTATGGTAACTGTCGTGCAGATGGTTGTTCTCATAGAACATCTCCATTGTATGTATGGTAACTGTCGTGGATATGGTTGTTCTCATAGACCATCTCCATTGTGTGTATGGTGACTGTCATCGAGCTGGTTGTTCTCATAAACCGTCAATAGTGTGTTTGGTAACTATCGTGAAGATGGTTGTTCTCATAGACCGCCTCTATTATGTGTGGTAACTGTCGTAGGGAATGTTGTTCTCATAGTTCGTCTCTAGTATGTGTGGAAAATATCGTGGAAATGGTTGTTCTCATAGAACGTCTCTAGTATTTGGGTAGCTATCGTGGAACTGGATGTTTAATATTCAAACATCAGAAGTTTTATGGTGACAGAGATCCTTAATGTTATCACCGACCTTGTCCTGACATCAGAAGCTTATATGGTGACAGAGATCATTAATGTTATCCCCGACCTTGTCCTGACATTAGAAGCTTATATGGTGACAGAGATCATTAATGTTATCATCGACCTTGTCCTGACATTAGAAGCTTATATGGTGACAGAGATCATTAATGTTATCACCGACCTTGTCCTGACATTAGAAGCTTATATGGTGACAGAGATCATTAATGTTATCACCGACCTTGTCCTGACATTAGACGCTTATATGGTGAAAGAGATCATTATTGTTATCACCGACCTTGTCCTGACATCAGAAGCTTATATGGTGACAGAGATCATTAATGTTATCACCGACCTTGTCCTGACATAAGAAGCTTATATGGTGACAGAGATCATTAATGTTATCACCGACCTTGTCTTGACATCAGAAGCTTATATGGTGAAAGAGATCATTATTGTTATCATCGACCTTGTCCTGACATTAGAAGCTTATATGGTGACAGAGATCATTATTGTTATCACCGACCTTTGTCCTGACATTAGAAGCTTATATGGTGACAGATATCATTATTGTTATCACCGACCTTGTCCTGACATTAGAAGCTTATATGGTGACAGATATCATTATTGTTATCACTGAACTTGTCATGACATCAGAAGCTTATATGGTGACAGAGATCATTAATGTTATCACCGAGTTTGTCCTGACATCAGAAGCTTATATGGTGACAGAGATCATTATTGTTATCACCGACCTTGTCAAGACGTCTGAGCTTTTTTGAACGAGATATTTGCAGATCTTTAGAGCCCTAAAGTTTGTACGGATCAAGGAAGCTCAGAGCTCTAAGAACACAAACAGAACATCACATGTGGGAGGATAACAATTATCTTACATAAATTATATTTAAATTATCTCCATCACTTAATTTGTTGTATTTCCAAAGTATTATTTTTCTTAAAATTGTATTTTTACAACAATAAATTAGTATTTAAATTATTTATTTTGATTTGTATTTTCAACTTTACACATGATATAATTTTCTTCTTAGCCCTATGCATCTTCTTTCATTAACATTTGACTCTTTTTTACAATCTTCAATTATCATTTTACTCTTTGTAGCGTATTCAATTATCATTTTACTCTTTGTAGCGTATTCAATTATCATTTTACTCTTTGTAGCGTATTCAATTATCATTTTACTCTTTGTAGCGTATTCAATTATCATGTTACTCTTTGTAGCGTATTCAATTATCATTCTACTCTTTGTAGCGTATTCAATTATCATGTTACTCTTTGTAGCGTATTCAATTATCATTTTACTCTTTGTAGCGTATTCAATTATCATTTTACTCTTTGTAGCGTATTCAATTATCATTTTACTCTTTGTAGCGTATTCAATTATCATTGTCTTTCTTGTAACTTATTCAACACCCTTTGACATTTTTGTTCCGTTTTTCAACTATCATTTGACATCGTGTACCATCTTCAACTATTTTTATGACTCTTTTGTACCTTCTCAATTGACATTCGAATCATACGATGTTTTTATGATTTTGCTAGTTTTCATGGCATATTTATCCAAATGTAATGATTTTGTTAGATATGTTTCCTAGCTCAACTTATATAGGTTTAATATATCATATTATAAAATCAATGAAAAAACCTTGTGTATCATAGAAGTCATTATTTCATGTGTAGATATCGGTATCAAGCGACTCACATTCATATTTTTGAAATGAACTTTATTATTATTATTATTATATTTAACTAATTTGCGAAAGTAAGGTTCTGTGAAGAAGAGTGAATCTTAGATTTGGTAGTCCCAACCTGGTTGGAGTATTGGGGATGGAGGAATAAACACAATAAAACTTTATTATTATTATTATTATATTTAACTAATTTGCGAAAGTAAGGTTCTGTGAAGAAGAGTGAATCTTAGATTTGGTAGTCCCAACCTGGTTGGAGTATTGGGGATGGAGGAATAAACACAATACAGATACAGAGACATGCATACACATACAGCACATACGGATCCGTTATCTACCATCTAAAATCTGCATCATATACTGAGACATATAATATCATCTAAATCATCAACAGATACTGAGGCATATATCACCTAAAGATTGAATTAGATAGTAACACAAATATCATCTAAAGACTGCATCAGACACTGATCAGATATGATCTAAAGAATACATCATATACTGAGAGATTTATTATCTAAAGATTGCATCAGATACTGATATATCTAATATCGAAAGATTGCAACACATACTGAGACATATTTTAACTAAACAAGGCATCATATACTGATACATCTACCATCTAAAGACTATATCAGATACATATATATCTATAATCTGAAGAATTCAGAATATACAGAGACATATAGCATATAAAGACTTTATCACATTAAGACATATAAAATGCGAAGACTGCATTACATATATTGGCATCTTAAAATCTACGCAATATTTGTATTAGTTTTGAGCTCATAGGGGCTAGACATAATTGACCCACACATTTAGCAATGTCAAATACGTTTGAGTAAATGTAAATTTTTCATAGATGCAATATTCTCCATCTTGCTGTTGTGTGAATCCAGTTCAAGTTGTGTTGTAAACGTGTATGAATAATAATCGTCATCCAGGTTTAGTCGTCTACTAACACTAATTCTAAAGAGTATGTATGAGGATTTGACAAAGACGGGAGAATTCCAACATGGAAAACAATTTTTTTTTTTTAACATGAGAGATTCTTTATTAATTTCTTTTTCTTAATAACCAAAGAGAAATACTTGAAATCTTAAAAAACTATAAACATAACTTTCTGACAGATCAATTAAAAAGCTTTAATACCCAGGAGCACATCTTTTCATCTCCTACAAATTAAGAAAAAGCGACCCATATGATTTTGATTAGAAGTATACAATTATATTAAAAGTTTAGTTCAATAAATCCGAAATTGACATTCAATTTTCAATAAACTATTGCTGAAATAAGGAACAAGATAAGGAAATGTAATAAATATATATATACAGTGGAACCTCTCATAACGAGCACCTCTCATAACGAGTAATTCGCATAACGAGCACAAAAAATGTGAAAAAGTTGCTCTTTTAACAAGCAAAATTTCGCATAATGAGTTACGCAGAAAGGGGAAGTCCCTTTTTTCCGATCACAAGTTTTTTTTACAAATTTTGTATTCAGACAGTATTCGTAATTTTTTATGTGCAAAGTGTACTAACCTGTGCTAAAATGTCTTGGAAGAAAAAAAAACACAAGAAGACAATCATAAGAGAGAAACACTAACTGTTGAAAGGAAACGTAAAATTATTGAAAAGCGAGAACAAGATGTTAGCGTGGCTGATCTAGTCAACATCAACGATCTGCACTATTCTCAAGAACAAAAACAAAATTAATGAATGGAAGAGGAAGTAGCAGAGCAACAATCTTCTAGCGTAATAAGAGAAATGCTGAAAGCATTGAAATCTATTGCATAGTACATTGAGAAGCATAAGGATATGGCTATTCGTGCTACAAATGTATTCAATGATAATGCTGTGACACATTTTCGTCAAATTTTGAAGCGTCTGCATTAACAAATGCCTTTAGACAGTTTTCTAGTTAAAAAGGATTATTTGTCATCAATTCATTCTTTTATTTTACATTTTTTGTTTCAACTCCATATCGTATTCAATGTTGTTATAATCCTTAACAAATTCATAAGTAATTTTATTTAAATAAATGTTGATAACAATTTTTGAAAAATGAGTATTTTTTTCAGCATGGAACGTATTATCGTATTTTACATTGATTTGTATGGGACAAATTGTTTCGTTTAACGAGTGTTTCACTTAACGAGTAGGAGTCTGGAACGAATTAAACTCGTTATGAGAGGTTCCACTGTAATTAAATGTCATGAGGTAGATGCATTTAAGAAATGTAACAAGTTAAATTATAGTTATATTAGCATTTCACTTACTTTACTTTAAATTTGCTTTTTCCGTTCTTCAAAACTGCAATTTTGCTTAAAGGTTAAGAGGCGATGCTTTTGACAATATCTTAAAAATATTCAAGTTTGAGTCTCAATGTACTTGGTTTCAATGTCCTTCTTCTGTTAGCTATGTGAAGGCTCCTTTGTCTGTGAAGAGTAGTTCACGAATTAATATCTATTCTATTTACCTTGGTGTTCCATGCTTGTGGGCGATATTGAACAGTCTAACATCAGAAATTGTAATCTACACCATCCTTAAAGGAAAATTAAAGAAGTATCAAGAAGAAAATGTAGAAGACCGTTGGATTCCAGTATAGCGCCTTGTTGTACTCCGCTGTCTACAAGGAATGACTTAGAGACCTCGTAATGTGAGATTACTGATTTGTGATTTTTTTTTTTAAAGACATGACTGTTTTTGGTTTAAAATCAACTAAAATATGACCTTTGCTATAGACGAAAAAAAATTAAATAACTTTATTATCTTAAAATGTGTGCAGTTTGAATTAACTACTTTTAGCACTAATGTCTTTGTATGATTGTAAGCAGCCATGAAGATGATTTTGATGGAGTACTGAGTAATTTTATAGCGCTTGTTTCCATGTTATTTTAGCATGGGGAAAAACAAATCTAAGCAAGATACTGAACAATCCACTATTACTACTAACTGTGATGACAAATATTGTGGCTAATGAAGTATTACATGTATTATTTCAGAAATATATAATGTATGATTGCATGCATATTAATTGCATTCTTTTATAAATATTAATGTATTTATTGCTGCATATTAACTGTTAGTTTAATCCATGTACTTCTAGGCATAGCTGTGTTTGACGTTCTTGCCTCTGCCATTTATGGATTATGCTGATCTATGTTGTTTCACTGTAGTTTAATACATGCACTTATAGACATAGCTGTGATTGCCTTACTATCTGTGCCATTCCAGGCATAGCTGTGTTTGACGTTCTTGCCTCTGCCATTTATGGATTATGCTGATCTATGTTGTTTCACTGTAGTTTAATACATGCACTTATAGACATAGCTGTGATTGCCTTACTATCTGTGCCATTCCCTGGTTATGATGACCACCTTATTGTTAAATGTAGAATAAAACACTTGTTGAATGAGTTGCGAGAATTTAGCTGAGATAAAATAAATTGCATGAATTTTGGGGAGCGACTGGCAAGAAAAATATCCCGCTCGCTTAAAATATAAAAATAGCAATGTCACTTTCTGGAAGTCCTTGCGATTTTACTTTTTTTCACATTTATTGACGTCCTTTTGAGTTCACTTTTATTGACATTTATGGATTTCATTAAATTCACCGTTGTTGACATGCATTGCTTTCTTTGTGAGTTCTCTGATGGTGACATTTATAGCTGTCCTTGTCAGTTTTTTTGGTGTTGACATTTTTGGCTGTCCTTGTCAGTTCACGTTTCTTGACATTTTTGCTGTCCTTGTGAGTTCACTAGTTTTGAAAATAATGTATGTCCTTGTGAGTTAATAGATTTTCAGATTTATGGATGCCCTTGTGAATTCAATTGTGTAAAAATAATAACAGAAACAGATTTAAAGTACAAACTATAATTTAAAAAACATAATGAAAGAGTCATAAATTTATTTTAAAAACTTTATAGTTACAACAGATTTATAGGCTTATAGGCTGTTGAAGGTTTATAACTATAGATAATTATGGCACACACTATGTCACTGCATTTTACACTAACTATTATGTAAATATAAATATTCAGTAATTGATGTAAAAAAATAATTTACTTAAAATTTTAATATTTTTCATAGTAAAAAGTTGTTTATTCTTTTTTAAATAATTAAATATATATATTTTTAACAATAATAAATAAATTACAAAGACAGCTGGAGCTGACTTATTAAAAATTTAAAATATTAATTAAATTATCATTTACTTTTCTGTTATATCAATTTATCTTTCAGCAATTATGAGTTTTTTTTTTTAAAGTATAAAAGTTATTTTCTTTTCAAGGGAAAGAATCGCTTTCAATTTTTTTTTTTAAATATTACATAAAAGTATGTTTTATGCTAGAGTTGTTCATTTTGTTTCGTAACAAATGTGTATGTTGTCAAAAAATTTAAAAGTAATACATTTTCTGATCTCTATAATTGTTTTTTACTTTAATTATACATTATATTTTTTTTTTTAACAAAACTACGATGTTTTAAATTTAAGGCAAGTATATATAATACAAAATATGCTTAACCAACGCTCACATGATTCCGACAAATTTGTAACAAGTGCTATTGCACTTGAAATCGATCCCTACCATTAGGGATTGCAATGAACAACAAGGAAGCCCAAAAGTATGTACCACACATAGCCGTCCCCCTCATCCTAACAACCGAGAACCCGACATGCGTTGCATTGCAACTCAAAGAAAGAATCTGCATTCATGTTTTATTTAGGGTTTTTAAATATATGTCAAACAATACGTTAAGCCTGGTGCGTACCCAAATAAACTAGAAGACCTTCGAAGCGTGAGCAGGCCACATGGAGCTGTACATTTGAGACTGGTGGATTTACAAAATTTATCCCAATCACTTTTGCTATTGATCCACACATGCATTTGATCTGTTAGAAATTATAAAACTCATTAACAGTAAAAATATTAACGGCCCTGCCCCCAAAAGGAATATAATAAAATGATTGTACCAATTTAGAACCCTTTGCAGACATGCGCAAAACGACTTAACAAACTTTTTCGCTAACGGATGAATCGTTTAGGAACACATACGCGAAATATATTTAAATAGTCAAGGTCATACAAATTATATTTAAAAATACGAATTTAGGGCCCCCGGCACTAAACGGGATATTGTAAAAAAGGTTTGCTAATTTTAAAATCAATTTATTACGACACACTCAAAATGATATTTCCATTTTTATTATTTTGATTCAATTTCATAAACCCAATAAAGGGTTCTGTTCAAAATAATATTTATTTAACTCACATTAGAAATTTTAAAAACAACAAAATTTAGCTCTACATAATATCGATTTTAGTTCTCCACCTGCTCTTAAACGTTACATTGTACAATGGTGTTACTGAGTCAAAACTACTTACTATGTAACATACAAAGTGACATGTCGTTCTTTTTTCTTGATTACATTCCATCCAAGCATGCAACAGTTATTTTTGAAATTATATAATCTTATTGCTCTTATTAGAAAAATGTGGGTCTCCAAGCCTTAAACTAAGTATATTAAAATAATTGTTCTATTTGTAGGAACATTTGAGTGCGTGCGCACATAACTGCACCAAAGTTGTGTGGCGTTGGATGCATGGTGTAGGAATGCATCAAGATGTATATTAATAGAAATACAATTTTCAAAAATAATAATAATGTAGGGGCCTTGCCCACAAACTTACTATTGTAGAATCTTTGTAATAATTCAGAACCCTACTAATTATGTCAAACACACAATTAAATGTCGTTTTTTGTATTTGATTACAATTTTCATCCACCCATGAATTAGCGCTATTTTAAAGTATATTTATAAAGTTCATATAAGAAAACAAAATAGGGCCCCAGGCTTAAACCGAAATAATTTAAAATGGTTGAAATAATAAAGAAACGTTTTCGGGCATGCACCAAAAAACTCAACAAATTTATCGCAACGGATAAATTTTATAGGAGTGCATTCGAACATTTTTATTTATATAGCACATGCCAGGAACAAAATTAAGGGCCCAATTCCCAAAACGAAAAATTGTAAAATAGGTGTAATGGATCAGCAAAATGGGGAGCTTCTGGACCAGAAATAAACAAAATGTTATTGCAACTGCATGGATGATGTATAAGCTCACAAGGGACATACATATATGCATACATTCTTTGTTATTTAAATATATTTAGAGTGCAACACATTTTTTTTTTAAATTTTACTTTTAAGAAAAGAGAAATACCTTATCAGTTATGTTACACGTGGTGATTAAATCAAAGAAAATTAGAGCATAGACCAAAATAGTCAATATGACGGCATATTAGTATTTATTAAGAACATATTATTTTTTGTTTTGTTTTTCGCAATATTAAATACGCATTAAAATGCAATAAAAAACTGATTTTTTTGTTGTTTTCCCAAAAATGTGATTGCACTGCAATCAATCGCTTATAAAATCAATCTCTCTGTATAAAATATTCTAAATCCCTGTTTCGAAATACAGCATTTGTTATCCTAATCGTTGCTGAAGTATTTTGTAGTGTGTAAAACACTAAATTAATTAAAATAAAGTCCGCTATTTCCACAACTTATGTTTAAGTATCCATTACATCAAACACAGCTACTAATAAATATTGCAGTGACGTGTTTGTTTTGAAATATTTTGTAGTGTGTAAAACACTAAATTAATTAAAATAAAGTCCGCTATTTCCACAACTTATGTTTAAGTATCCATTACATCAAACACAGCTACTAATAAATATTGCAGTGACGTGTTTGTTTTGAATTAGTAGGAAGCCTAACCATCATTAGTTCTATAAATAGCACCTCTATGGAATCTCGACCCAAAAAGATAGATGTGAAGAGTAAAGAAATGAACACAAAGTCCAAGAGAAATTGACAAGTGACAACTGAGATCTGATAAAAATGGCCATTTGTCATTCAAGGCAATGGGGAAATCAATGTTAGAAATGTTGTTTTCTGTAACCATATCAACGCCATGGTCGGTGAACAGCCGGTCAAAACACACACACATTCAGAATCGGACAAATCCTACCACTGACATATAACCCTGCCATATAATCATTATAAATAACACTGTCATATAGTTCTGACATATAACCCTGCAATATAATCATCATAAATAACACTAGCATATAGTTCTGACATATAACCCGGCCATATAATCATTATAAATAACACTGTCATATAGTTCTGACATATAACCCTGCAATATAATCATCATAAATAACACTAGCATATAGTTCTGACATATAACCCGGCCATATAATCATTATAAATAACACTGTAATATAGTTCTGACATATAAAACTGCCATATAATCATTATAAATAACACTGTCATATAGTGCTGACATATAACCCTGCCATATAATCATTATAAATAACACTGTCATATAGTTCTGACACATAACCCTGACAAATAACTATTTCATATATCTCTGGCATAAAACACAGCAGTTATTTTATTTTTATAGTTCGTTCTTCGCTTCCAAAATCACCAACGCTTCTATTCTAGTACAAGCTTAGACTTGAGTAGTAGCCTTGACTTGAGTTGTGGCCTTGACTTGAGTTGTAGCCTTAACTTGAGTTGTAGTGATGATAAGAAAAGTAAACTAGACCTGAGTAGTAGCCTTGACTTGATCTGCATCTTATTCAACTTTATTGATTATTGCTCAATTTCTCTCGTCCTTGTCTATTTGTTTAAATAGCAATACTATTTTATGACCAGCATGTAGAGAATGACCAGCACTGTTTCTTTTGCCCCATGGGCTCCACAGTGCCGGAGTTGTCGGAATATGTTTTAGGTCACTTAATACCGTACATTTCACTCGTCGTCCGGCTAGTCCGTACTTTTCACTCGTCGTCCGGATTGTCCATACTTTTCACTCATCGTCCGGCTTGTCCGTACTTTTCACTTGTCGTCCGGCTTGTCCGTA
>CAXITT010001939.1:3597-27521 GCA_964033795.1 Lymnaea stagnalis
GCCTTATGTACCCACTAGAGAGCTCCGCTCATCCGATAGTGGCAAACTCTCGACACCACGTGTTTGCCTTGAGACTTACGGAAAGCGCACTTTCGCATTTGCTGGTCCAACAATTTGGAACGCCCTTCCTGTCGATCTCAGAAACAACCAGACACTGGAGTCCTTTAAAACTGATCTAAAGACACATTTATTTCCAAATACCTTCTGGGATGATTGTCTACCTTATTTTCCAGTTAATGCATAATGGCTGTGTTGCTCCGGGTTGAAATGGCTAGAAAGACTTTGAGATTGTATGCTTGTAATTAGTTTTCGTAGTGTTGCGTTTGTTTTAAATGTGGTAAATTATAGATATGTTTTTTGTTGACTTTGTACCGCGCTTCGAGCCTTTGGGGATGAAGTGTGTTTTTGAAATGAACTTTATTATTATTATTATTATCATTTATTCAATGAATTAAAATTAGTTGTGCATAGATACTAATATGTTTACAGGGTATTTGTCCATTATGAAAAATGCTCTCTTTCCAAGTCCATGAACTAAACTGTTTAATATGTTTTATGTCATATATTTTGATTTCTTTTCTTTCTATAATCATTTTAAAATGAAGGCTATCACATTATTAGTTATGTTTGGTTTTCTGCAGTATTAATTTTTTTCAAGGTAGGGAAATTTAGTCAGTCTAAAAGCAGACAAAAGCTCATTAGGAAAAGAATATATCTAAAATATTATTCTAAAGGTTTACACCTCAACCTCTGCAAACAAAAGACTGCTTTAAATTATTGCTGCTTTGGGTTTACACACTAACTTAATACAATACCTGATATACTGAGTCATTTCCTAAGACATATTTTTCTGAATAATGTAAAAATAAAATTACAACTGGCAAAATGTGTGTATGTGTGTTTTTGAAATAATTTTTGCTTTAACAAATTTCAAGTCTATATCACTGAAATGTCTTTAATAAGTGCATTATTCCTATGAAATCTAGGCCATTATATGGTTCGGTGAAGATGGTCAGCTTGTCATACCTCCTGATCCTCTCCTTGATGCCCACCAGACCCACCATTCAGGAGGAGGAGGTGCTATATTTGGAAACAGTCTTTTACAAGGTGAGATATCACATTACCTTACATCAGTTGCAGTGTGATCAATAAATAACTATTATTTTATATTCTTTAAAGCCTTTTCGTTTTTATTGAAAATTTCCTGATTCATTTCAGGCCATCATGAGAGAATTTGACAGCCGCATAGATGGTGCTGTTGACGGTGGTGGATTCTATCAGTTGGATGTGGATATCAACTCTGTTTCATTTACTCATCACCACTTGTTCAGCCGTGAGCATGTCCTAGCCAATAAGCTGACACTGTTCTATGAAGAATATCTTACTCGTAGTAAAAGGAATATTACAGACTTTCTTGTGGACAAGGTAGGGGCATACTTGCTGTCATTACAAAATATATAATTTTAAAAATGTGTTTTAGTTTCTTCAAGATTTCTACTAGTGTCTTGCAACAGAACATCAAATAATATAAAATTTTGTCTTTTATTTATTTCAGTTGTCCGCCTTAAAGAATTCAGCTCATTTGTTGCATGATTACATAGCATCACACAAAGTGAGTTCATTTTGGTTTTTGTTTATTTTATTGAGAAACAGAGAGGATTTACATGGTGACAGACTATATTGTAAATTATATAAGACATAATTTAAAAACTAAATCTTGCTAATCATTACCAAAAAAAAAATAAACTGGAACTATTTAAGCTCAGTATGAATTGTATGTTTCATCCCTGTTATGTGTGCATATTAAAAATTGTTCTTTTATTCCATTCATGCCCATACAGGGAGAGATGTCTGTAGCAGACAGAGATAGCTATGAGAGGAGATTAAGAGACTACAAGAGTGAGATAAGGTAAGAGAATATATCTCCTGTACTGTAAATTTACTGTACTTCTTTTTTTTAAAAATAGAATTTATAAAATTACAATCAAGCCACAACTTTTATAGATGTTCATGTAGAGTTAAAAAGTGCATGGTTTACATTTTTATTTTGAAGTTTCTTTGCCAATAGACCATTACAAAAACATTGCAATCGCTTTTAAAATTTTAAAGTACAAAAATTTAATATTGGTTTCTGTTTCTTCAACTTAATGACATGACTTGAATTAATCTTCTTAAATAAAAGTTAATCCATCTTTGGTTATACGTGAAAGGCCCTCTTTGAAAATAAAAGCAAAGAGCAGGTGCATGCAATATTTCCCTGACTAAATCTTTATATTAAAATGCTTGGCTAATCTTACTGAAAATTTGGGGAAAATATTTGATAATACTCACGAAAATGTAATTAATTCAGTCAAAATTAGGCTTTTAATTTTACGGTTTATTTATTTCAGACAAACATGATTTCTAAGAGAGGAGCAGGCGGACAGGACATTACTAAAAAGCATCATCCATACTTGGAAGGAGATCAAAGCACTGAGAGAAAGTCAGCAGTTTACAAACACCCCTGTTAAACTACAGATCAGAGAGTAAGTTTTTATTTAAATTGTGTCATAAATTTCTATTTTAACTAAAATATATCAGTAAACACTATAAAAGTTTGTTTTTTTAACTCTTGAAATAAGCACATTACAATCAGATGTTGGTTGAAATTAATTTTTTTTTTTGCAGCTCCCAATAGAGCATAAGCAAATACACAATTATTTTTTATGAAATCCACACATTACTGTCAATTAAACAAAATGTCAACTTGGCTAGTTAATGTATTTTACATAATTATTGAATTTATCGTTCTTAAGGAAGAAACAAACAAGGCTGAGGACTTAGAGAGATGGAGGTTTGAGATGGAGGTGGAACTCAAAGAGGAGAGGGAAAAGCATGAGGAGGAATATATGAGAAAAGAAGCCATCTACTGAGATCATTTAGAAAAATATCAAAAACACCTGCAGGCACGGGTAATTTTAATTATTAATAATTTGAAATTGATACATATTGACAAATGAGTTTAAATTAACATATTTTGTAAATAATAATATTAATAATTTTTGGTCTTATATAGTGCGGTACCGCACTGTACATAAAAATATTAGCAAAAGAGACATAATCATGACATTAAAATAAAATAAATTTATGAAATAAAGAACAGCGTGTAACCAAAACAACAAAAACGAATGTATATTCACCACCCCACCTCAGAAATTTTACATGGCAAACCATGGATGGCAGCCAGCAGGATCGTTTATCGGTCAGAGGAGGGGAATCAGTCAGGGGAGTATATTTTAAAGAGATGTGTTTTGAGTGCAGTTTTGAAGGCCATGGTGGTTGGTATATTGCGGATGTGTAGTGGCAAAGAATTCCATTGTTTGGGGGCGCAAATAAGGTTCATTAAAAGTGAATGTATCTTCCCCAACAAGAAGACTGGGATCAACAGAAAGGAACTTTAAAAAATTATAAGTTTAGCCCCTGGGATGTACAATAAAAGAATCTAATGTATGTTCATTTCAGAAATGCTCAGTAAATTTAAATTTTAACATATTTCAATTTTTATAGGGAAAATTAATTAGTTTCTTTTAAAGGAAAATTTATTTGGAAGAAATTGAATTTGTTTGGTTTTAAAACACATTTACTGTTTATTTTAGGAAGAGGCGAAGGCAACAATAGCAGAGAGGAGCAAGCAAAGAAGGGATTCTAAAGCGTCAAAATTATCCAAAATGTCAAAAAACTCTCAGAGTACTCCTAGAAGTGAACATGAGGATGAAGATGATGGGATAGAGGTAAAAAATTAAACAATTTGTATCTGTTAATGTTATATCAGAAGTCTATATATTAATTCACTTTGAACCATAATATTGTTTTGTGAAAGGAAAAAAAATTAACGCTCGCTGGAATTTTTTCTCTGATGGTTTATTTTTACTATAAGGTGTTAGAATTATTTAGCTTGTTTTGAATGTTATGTTTGTGTTGTTATGATTTAGGTTCAATCAGGTCTATGAATGTGGATTGTATAAGAGAGTGGAGGGATAAACCTTGATGGATATAAAGGCAAGAGAACACAAAAGAGGGGATACTGAGGAGATCATTAGAAAGTTGCAGAGAGCAGTATGGTCTGTGTCACAGTAAACATCCCAAAAGATCTCTTTAGTTCTCTTATCCTGAAGAAGGACATGTTGTCTGTTTCAAAGACACACAGCCTTTTAGAAGTGTGAATGTGAAATTAGAAATATCAAGATTCAGTATTGTTTATTTTATTTTTTTCACCCAATGCCCTTGTGGTATTTGTTTCATGTGCTGGGATATGCTTTCCAAAAGATTAATGATTTATCTTAAAGTTAATGTTCATATTGATGGGCTAAGAATTATGTGTACATTTGAAAGAATGGCTTAAAAGGCAAAAAAAATTCAATTCAGGAAGAAAATGAAAGAGACCAGGAGATAATAGATGGAGAACCTCTGCCAAAGCCTGAGCCGCCTGAGCAGTTTGATGAAAATGCAATCAGAGAAAACATCAAAGCAAAGTCCATGGCACAGAAGAGGGGGTCAGGTCAGTCAGTCAAATGACTTGTTAAAAGTAAAGTACCAGAAGGAGATATTTCTGACAATAAATGATTTTTTTTTCATTTTATTTATAATAATTTTTATGTGCTTAATTTAAGGTAAGACAAATATTTTATGCTTTCATTTTAAAAATTTTTTAAGAATTATGTACTAAAAAAAAATATTTTTTTTAAAATCCTCTGTGCATTGGTAACTATTTGGTTATACTAGCCCAATGGCCTCCGTTAAGAAGAAGCTTGATTTTTTTCTGATAGTTTGTTTCGCTTAAAACTTAATTCAAGTCTTCTTAATTTGTTTCACTTTTCTTTTTTTCCTCAGGAGAGCCTAAGTTGTTTCCAGAATTGACAAACTCTGCCACAGTTACTCCCCCTAGTCAATGTTCAAGGTAACTTGGAAGAAAGTGGCTAGAAAAAATTATATTTTATATACTATTTCTAAGTACATATTTGTTTGTCTTTATAAAAAATGCAGCTGCTGATTAAATCAAGTAAAGATTGATTTTCTTGACAGGTGATTTAAAAAGCAGAAGTTCATTATGAATGTACTGAGTTCATTTCTGGGAGGCTGCTTTGGAAAAAAATCACAAATAACCAGCAGATCTCTTTGTTCTCATTCATCTAAGCATATTGCTATTGTTTGTTATAATTTTTAGAGATGAGCAACTAAGACAAGAAGACGTGTCCAAGTGTAAACTCTATGTCAAGATTCTGTTCAATGGAAAGGAGGTCTCTAGAACAAGTCCATGGTAGGACTGAAAGTTGAATTTATATTTTGGCTTGTTTGATTAATAGGCTAAACAGTTTTCCTTGCAGTAACCATTAATACTTTTTTTAAATTTTTATCTAAATTTATTAGTTAAAACTACAATAGTTCTTTAACATTTCTACCAAGGCCTTTGTCGCAAGATTTTAAAGTGAGCTTTGGACAGATTTACAACCTGAAAATAGTTGAGTGGCCAGAGAGTATCAAATATGAGGTCAGTTTTATTCATAGCCGTCAACATTTCTGACAATCTATTCAGATGTATCACTTATTGTTAGCATCATTTTGAATGATTAAATCATACTTTCTAATATTTATTTATATGATGATGCAAATACTTTTTACAATTGGAGAATTCAACATCTCAGATGGAATTATTTTAGTTAAGTGGGTGTATTTTAATTCATAATTTATTTTTGTCACAGATTTATGAGTCAGCAGGATTCAGAAGCAATCGACTCCTAGCAGAACTATATGCTCCTATACCTGAGTCATCTGTGACATCACAGAGTGTGCTCCTAGAAAATGTTGAATTCAGCTACCTTGAAAAGATACAGTATCAGCATGAGGGCGTAGGCAGTGGTGAGTTGGTCTCTTTTTGTAAAAGTGCCTGAATATATCCTGTGTCTGGTTTTCTATTTCAGTTTGAATTACTGTATCTTCGTCATCTTCTTCAGGACTCATTATTTTTAAGGCTTGACCATCTGTTCACAAAACTATTCAAAAATGTAGGGGAAGAAAGTCAATGCCATTTTTTTTTTCCCATCAGGTGTCGCCTTTAAGTTTGAGGGGCATGTGCTTGATCTTGTAACACTGATGACCTCAGGGATTTTGAACTCAAGTGTAGCATGGGCTGTTGGAGAGGATGGTCTACCTTTGGTTCCAACTGAAAAGTTTGGTGCTAATTTTCAAGCTGCCTTGTAAGTGTGATATAACCTTACTATTTGAATGCCATATGTACTTTATAACGTGTAAATACTGAGTTAAGAGTATCTGAAAACAGATTTGATAGTTTACAAGAATTTTGACATCTGTGAAACTAAATGTTACTACTCTAAACTATCTCTCCGAGGGCTACATGATACCTGTCTATAAAATTCAAATCCCTTTAATAAACACATAAAAAACATTGTTTTTTAAAATAGACTCTTATAAAGAAACATTCATTGACCACTCAACAGACAAATAAAACGATTGGATCCATTTGCTGCAATTGGGGCCAGTGGTGTAGCCAACCTGGAGAAACTATTACAGTGGTTCAAAGACCCCAGGCTTGACCCTAACAATAAAGACACAGTGTACATGCTTAGTGTAAGCACTTGAGACTAGGCCAATTTAACAGCCGCAGTTAATGTTGCCTCTGTCATTGATTGGAAGTTAATGTCTTTTATGGTGTTTGTAAATTATCAATTTCAACATGACTTAATTACAGAAATAATTTCTTTGAGTTGTAGTAGGCTACATACCCATAAAAGCCTTCTGATTTCTGTTACATCAGAAGTGAGCAAACATTGGAACCACTTGCTAGAATTAATCTAATCAGTCTTCCATTGACTTTAATAAAATTCAAAATAAATAAACAAGTATTGGACTAGAAAAAGAGATAATGTTTTTTTTTTTAAGGTTGAAACATTATAAAACTATTTGCCATTTATGATGAACATTTTGCTACAGGAATATGAGAAGAGGCGACGAGATGAAGCTCAGCTGCCACAAGCTAAAGGTGATCTTGAGCAACACAGGGTGCAGGTTAATATGTACCTTCAGAAGGTAACTTGGCCTTTATAATTTTTAAGCCCTGCCAAGGGCATATTTTAATTAGTAAAAAAAAATGTATCATAAATTCGTTTATGTTGCATGTCAAGAATATTATTTGAGTTCTCTTCTGTTACATAGTTGAAGTCGTCTTTTTTTATGATTAAATTGTGATTTATACAGTTATCATTTATCAGAATTGCCATTTAAATTTTGTTACGACGTTTTGTTGAGTAATATACATTATGAATACATATTTATCCGTAGCTCAAAATGAGAGCAAAAAAACTTAATTAAGCTTAACTTTAAAAATTGTTAACTGAACGTACTATGCTGTAATCAGATATATTTTTCTCATTATTTTTGGGGGGTTTATTTTGTTACAAAAAGTTGTCAAAAGTTAGAGTAGGGCAATATCTTCCATATTATGTAAATTGTAATGATAAGCAAAGCATAAAGAGGTTAACTTTCCATTTCGATCAGATCAAGAACCGTGTCATGGCACAATACAGGTTTGCCTCCCACCAGAGGTCATTACAAGACATGGTCTATGAAGACAACCCACCAAACTATGCGTAAGTTCAACAAGTTTATTTTTTTTTTATTATGAGAATGGCTTAACCTGAAGACATGATAAACCCCCCAAAGATATCATTATGGCACTATTATGATGCCTACCAAGAGGATATCTTTGGGGGAATCATTCCTTCACCACCAAGGGGATATTGTTATGGACACTCAATAAAAGTATGACATTGTGTCATTGTTGTTTCCGTCCTAATATAGCACAATCCATTCCCTTTTATGATATACCATTACTGCCTTGTAAATTTATCAAACATGCCAATGTAATCTTCAAATACTAAATAGACTGAGCCAGAATGTCCAATCAAACCTCTGTCTGAAAGCTTATCTTTGCCAATAAAAACATCATACTATATAGGAAACAAACTTTATCATTGATGAGACTGGAGGAAGGAGGTCACAGCCCAGGCGCTGCATGGTCAAGAAGTTAAGATTTTTATCAATATAATTCAAGCCAAATTTATTCCTGTTCGTAAATCATCTCCCAGGTACCTATTGGTTATTGTGGAAATATTTAAACAAGCAATTTATTTACATATTTTTTAAATATTTTTATTTTTACATGCTTTAAAAGTAAAAAAAATCTCAGCTGAGCAAAAGATTCATAGTGACCAGCCTCTTTACACAATTTAAGTAAAATTTAAGAATACTGAATCCCTTAATGTACTTTTTTTTTCCTCACTTCCATATTTCAGATACAATGGCTTTAATAGTGATGTCTTGTAATTATTTTTAATTTTATTTCATTGTCTTTTATTTCATTTTAAAGTCTTCAGTTGTTTCTTTGATATAATTTGAATTGTCTTTACTTTTATTGTTTACATTATCGGTGAAGCGACCACATACTCACAACATATGACAATGACCACCCCAACATACGAGATACTGAACACAACATAAGACATGCTGACCACAACATGACATGATACATTTAAAATAGTCAGTTTCATAAACTTTATTTCTCAAATAAATACATATAAAAATGGTACAATTTTAAATACAATTCTAAGACATGTAAACATATTTAACAATGGTCAAAACAAAAAAAAATACCTAAGACAAACATTTATAAGATAAATTAACATTTATAGGTTAAATTCGTGTGATCTGGTGGGTCTAGTTTGATATATGTCATTTATGTAACTAACACTAATCTATGAGAAGGTATGCTGTGTTAAAGACCTGGCTTACAGGAGTGTAAAGCTAGTTACCTGAACCAATTTTTAACCTAATTAATGTACAGGAACAGGTTTGTCCATTTGTGGAAGTAATGTTCCAGAGATCAAGAGTCAGAACTCGGAGAGAGGAAGGACCGAATCCTAGTTTCAATGAAAAACTGGACTAATACTCAAGTGAGCAAATTGTTTCTGTGTGAGCAAATGGTGTCTATTTTTATTCTGTGTCTAATTGTGTGAGCTAACATTTCTGTCTAAAGTGTGAGCTAACATTTCTGTCGTGTGAGCTAACATTTGTGTCTAATGTGTGAGCTAACATTTGCGTCTAATGTGTGAGCTAACATTTGTGTCTAATGTGTGAGCTAACATTTGTGTCTAATGTGTGAGCATTTTCGTGACTGAGTGAGAAAACTGTGTTGCGTCTAAATAACAAACAAGTATTAGAACATTTATGATTTAAATAAAAAAGATTTGTGTTTAAAAACTAATCAAAGATTTAAAAATCTTATAATCCTTAAAATTCCTGTTAAAAATCATTAATTAAAATATTCAAAATTTTAGAATTCTTGAATAACCTAGCTGTTAAATATTGTCTCGTAATCAATGGAATCCATTAAAAATTTTATAATCCTTAAGTTTTCTTGCCATTATAATTGTCAAGCATTCAATGAAATAAATCTTTAAAAAATCTAATCCTGAAATAAAGACAGAGTTAAAAATAGTCTATGAATCAAATCGGTTAATAAATCCTTGAATATGCCTGCAATTAAAATTTTCAAATTCTAACATTCTTATACTTTTGCTGAAACATTTTTAAATTTAATTTTGCCCAAAAACTAGTTGCCTACAAGTTTAATTGAAGTAGTGTAAATATGTTCAACATTTAATATGCTCAAAAAAAATTTGTCAAAATCTGAAATTCTCCATACATAAAGCTATGCAAATTAAAAATAAAAAAGTTAAAAATATGAACATTGAAATATATCTGTTCAAAAAATCTTTTTTAAGATAAGAAACTCTGCTCACCCCCACAAAAGGAGAGAAGCTCTCTACTTCTTCCTAGAAAGGGGAATAACTCTTGTGATCACTCCTGTTCTCCGTTGACATCGTCATCGTCCCCCAAGGCATCCCTAGGCTCACACTCTGCAGCCATTCCACTCTTTCCCATCTCCTCATTGAAAGAATCCAGGTGGAGATGGTTCTCCTTGTAAGTGTGACCAATGTGGCCATACACCCGGATGGGTGCCCCGCACATCCCACGGCATGTAGGCAGGCCATATAGGTAATAGGTCAGCTCACCTTTGTCTGGCAGGTCACGCACTTTCCTTTGCACGAGGTCTGTGCAGCAGGCAATATGCTTGGCACGCCCATGGGGGTGGCAGACAAAAATAATCAGTGGGGTCTGCGTGAAGCGATGACGCCACATCCACAGGAAGTGACCTTTCATCACATTAGTCACAAAGTTGGACAGAAGCATGATGGCTTTTTCATCATGAGTACAGCATCTCATCAGGACCCAATCGCAGCCATCTTTGTCGTATGACAGATCCATCCCATACAGGAGGCTTATGTTTTCTGGTTCATTTTCCTTGTTGTAAAATAACTTGACCACAGCTTTCTCAGCCTCGGACTTGTCAAAGATAAACATCTTGGCAGTGCACAAATTGAAAACTGCATACCTCTTCTTGGGTGCCCCACTTGCCTTGCATTCAGGACAAATGCAGTCCTTTTTGGAGAAAATCTCATACTCTCCACAGAACCATCCAGTGGCAGCACGCAGAAACTCCTGACCTCTCTGGGGGTGCAGCGGGAGCTCTACCGTTCTGCCTTCGCTGACCTTGTTTGTCACAACTTGGGCGACCACCTCAGCCGAGAGGGTCACAAAGTCAAAGTACACCCGGTCACGGTATGCAGGAGGGAGGTCCATGATGCTGAACTCATAGATTGGTTTATACAACATGTGCCCCTTTCGGTTGGGGCAGGCATTCATGTGTTGCTGAAACTGTGCTTCAGTGCCTGTACTGATCTCCATGTCCAAGTTTTCTGTTTTAAAATAGTTTTAAAAAAATTTAATTATTCTAGCCTCTAGCCAGATTCATTGAGAAAAAAAATCATACAACAATTTCTCTGGGTTATTATGGTAATAATAATTCACATATTCTGGGGATTGGTGTTTGACAACAGAAAGCTTCTACAACTCCAGCTTTTTCTGCTGCTGAGTTTTACGCAGATATGAAGGGTCCCTAGGCACAAGGCAGATCATGGATTCCAGACGCTCACCAAGGATGTGTGTTCAAATTAATACAGATTCTTTTTTTAAAATGTTTTTCATGTGGACTTCTTTGTTTTAATTTAATTTCTCCCATCTTAAATAGTTTAGATTTTTATTAGGCCCTACTTCCTATCTAGACTAAACATTTATCACTTTCCGTTGAAGCGAGTTGAATAAATATCCTACATCATTAGCCCCATCATATGTAAACATAATACAGTGAGAAAAATCAGTTACAAGTGGTTAGCTACACTCACCAATCTCCTCCCAGAGTGGTTTATTCAGTGCCATTACAGCAAGGCCATCTGCTATCCCAGCAATGCTCAGTCCATATCTTATCAACTCACCACGCAATAGTACCCCTCCCCCTACAGCAGCTCCAATGATTCCTGTTCCTGTCACAACAGTTTTTACAAAATCTTTTTCTTTTGGTACCACGCTTTGAGACAAAGACGGTAGGGCTGGAACTTCGCTTGCTTTTGGTCGTGGGCTTCTTTCAGTATGTGGGAGCTGCTCAGCTCCTCTGACCTCAGCATTACTATCATGACCCCCATGCAAGGCTCTAGGCCTTTGAGGAAAATCTGCATAGAGACCAAAATAAAATTTATAATTACAGTCCATTACTCTTGATGCTAATTATGTTTGTTATAGAATCTTATTTAATTGTGCTCAAATCTGAAAATATATCCACAAGGCAAACTTGCTTTAGTTACACACTTGAAGGAATATATATACACACATTTTTAAAAAAATTTAATGAATAGTATATAGTCATGTATACAGTATTAATATTTCAATTTAAAAAACAGAGTTAAATGATCAGGTGCTCTCCGACATCTTAACACACTATAATAATAGTCTGTTACACAGACCTCACGGTGGCCAATGGTAAAGATTCAGTAAATTTCAGACACTTGTATATGTACGTAGTGGAACAAATCATGAATTGCGCTGCTTTCTGGACATTTCATGAAATTGTACAGTGCCTTTTAAAAGCTGAGAGAGCATCAGAAGTAATAGCTGAACTATTAAATGATAAAATTTATTTATATCCTTGTTTTTTGGCCTGTTGAGAGTCATAGTGATATTTACCTGTGATTGTGAGTATCCCTAACTAAACATGAAACGCTGTCCAAGAACTTTTTTTTTTGCCTTTCCAAATGTTTGCGTAAGTAACCGAAGAACATTTGCTTTTTGTTTACTTTTACTACTAAAAAATCTGTTGATGGGATAGAAATATATCAAAGTATTTAAACAGTTATAATATGTTACTGCTATGCATTTATTACCTCCAACACTTCCCTCTTCATCAAAAAGTTGGACACTCATGGCTATTTGCAATGCAATTGGATCCATTTGCAGTTAAAATACTTCTATTAAAATAAACTGAAAATGTACAATATAAAATTCTTTAAAAAACACAGTGCTGCTCCAGGTGGTTTAAAATCAACTGACTTAAAATAAAACTGTAAGAATTTTTTTTAAATTTTCAGTTAGATTTTTTTCCCTTAATTTAATTTTCATGAGCTTTACTAACAATATTAAAGTGAGTTCATGTCAGGTTATTTTCAAGGCAAGACTCAAATTCAATTTTGTTTTTTGTTTGTTGTTGTTTTTTTTGTGTTTTTTTTTTTGTTTTTTAAAGGAAAGTTTAACTCAAGGCTAATTTTTTCTAGCTATAGAGATCCAAGAACCAATGTAAAGAAAAACGTTTTAAATGGACTGAATTTTCCAATAATACATCAATAAGATATATCCAAGAAAATGTACTTCATTATATTTCTGTATGGCTTTCTCCTTTGAAAGAAACTTAATCAAATCACATCATTAACTATAATCATTTGTAAACAGTGTTGTATTTTATAATGAAGCATGCACTTTATTTGGTTTTAAGGATAACAGAGAAAGGGAATCAAATATTCATCAGCGTATTGAAAAGAAATGGCTTGGCAGCATTAAAATTCCCTTCTCCACAGTCTACTTTAATAATAAGGTAACAATCAACTTTTTTTAAAAATAATTTTTTTTTTATTTATTATTATTTTTAAAGAATAAATGCATGAGTTGTTTTTTTTAATGAACTGTTGTGTAATGTGCAACTATTTCATGAATTATTTCAAGTTTGAGTGAGATGGTTGAAGTATAGTAATGTAGTAGATCATCAGTGTAAAGCAATTTTCTTCATACATTCTCCTATAATCTTCCATTAGATTGATGGTACCTTCAGGCTGAACACACCATCCATCTTGCTGGGCTACACATATGACCAGTCACAAGGCCAGCCCGGTATGACTGAGCTGGACAACAACCTGGCAAAGAGGAACACATTCCTGACCATGTATGTGACCCTGGAGCCATCACTTACATTACCTGACCCATTTAAGGAAAAGGTAGGCCAGCTAGAGTTTGCTTACAGCTTTACTATATATAATACAGTGACCCATATGTTAGTGTAAAGAAAAAAGTCAGTTTGTAGTTAGGGGTTGAGAGAGGCAGCCACATCTTTCTGATCCAAATGTTAAAAAAATCTGATTACGGGTACTGGAGTGTTGCAGTGGAAGGATGATCCAGACAATGATGACAGTGGTTGCCAGGTTGTTTTCAGTACCCAGTAACGCGATAAAACAAGGCAATTCAGTACTACGAGATTCTTTAAGCGAGTATTAAAGCTGTTGCTATAAAATAAAATTTAAAAACTTACTGATAAAATAAAATTTAAAAACTTACTGAACAGTTGTGGTTCTCTTCCTTCTGTTAGTTCACTTTGGCTATGAGACAGAAAATGAAACAAAACTCATAATAAACTAGTTTTGATGCATTCAGTGTTATGAGCCATGCAGTCAACTCTCTCATAGTCTGTTTAGATTATGAAATAAAATTTTTCCTGATGATTGTGTCTAGATATTTTTATTACAGTTTTATTTTTAAAAAGAGAAAGGTGAACGTCATAAAAAATTCAATTAGAGTAAGAAAATATTTATTTCAAAATATTTTAAACAGTTTGTTTTTATTATTGTTAATGTTTATATTTTTTGCTCATGTTCAAATAATCAGAGAGTGGTAAGTGCTAGTGTAAGACATAGATGAATCACACATTGATTTTGTCATTTTTTTTTTTTTTTTTTTTAATTTTCTTTTATTTTTTTTTTTTTTTTTAAATAGCGCAAAACATTATTTTAAAAAAAAAAAAAAATGGTTTAAGGTGTTTTTTAAAAAAAATATTAGTGTACATCGAAACAAAATTAGCTTGCATCATTTTTTATTTTTTATTTAGACTCTTTCTTCTGTGCTGTCTGTACTTTCTTAGGCTCTCTCTATTCTTACCTCACTCCTCCCCCTCTTGATCACTCTCCTTGTTGTCATTCACTACAAGCTTTTTATGTTAGTAGCTTTTTTTATTTTATTTATTTAGGTAGCGTGCTCATTAGTTCTATTTCTGTGTGGTTCCAAATGCGTTGAAAGCACACAATTGTTCTAGGCTCTTTGGGTACAATCACATCCCTTACTTTATTGCTGTTTATTTAGTAAAAAAATTAAAACACTTATAGAACTATTGAAATTTTCATCAATGAAATGACTAAATAAAATAGTCTGTATTACTTTTATTCATTAAAATGTATTTAGTTTAGTATTAGTTGCTGCTAATTCTATTCATAAGCATGATTTGGAATGTTTTTTAAAGTTTGTGTAGACAATTGAATTTGACAAAAATTAACGATTTTTCAGTTGTCAACAAATGAAGAGGAGGAACTGATTCAATATGCAGACAGATGGCAGGAGAACCTAGAACGAAGATTCCCCAGTCGTATTTTCAAAACAACAGTCATGGACACAACTGGGAGAAATGTTTTTGTGACTCGGTTTTTCAAATCAATAAAACCACCGCCAGAAGTAGAGGCTTGTACTGATCCAGAACGGGCAATGGTAACACTCAAGTTTAATTATATCTGATACTACCCTGTATTGTGCAAAATATAGTCTATCTATGATTTTCAAAGTTTGATTCATTTTTTACAAAGTAAATCACAGTCGGCAAGACACAGGACTAAAATAGTAAAATGCAAAAAATTACCCACCAGCACAATAAGTTTAAATTTTAATGGTGACTCCGATTTATACCCTTAATTACCATTATCTCATGTTAAACGTTTTCTGTAAAACACTTTCCAATTTAGGAATTGGCAGCACGCTATGTTTCTCTGATTCCATTTGTGGCTGATACAGCCTTATTCCCCGGTCAATGTGATATTTGGAGCACGTGCAATGTGAGTTATGTAGTAAATGTTTCACATTCAATATATAAGTAGAATGCAAATGTAACCGATTATGATGCACCACAGATCATTCACTCTAACTTTATTTTTTACAATCCTTAAAAGAGCTTTTAATTTATAATTTAATTACTTCAGATTCAGGCAATAAAAATATTTTTTAAATTGCTTTTATAAAGACTGTATGAAGATTCCACAAGTTACTGATGGTATTCTTTCTAATGTGTATCATGTCAAGTGTCTTTCATTGTGAAAAATGAACACAAAAATATTTATCAAAAGTAAATGCTGACAAATAAGCATTGGTGTATTAATTTTTAGAAGGTTTAATTTTTTTTAACCTATCCAGCAATTCATGAAGATGTTATGTGGTGATGAAGAAGAACATGCTGTGCTGCTCACCAACTACTTCTTAGGGTTGGGCAAACGTGCCTGGCTCATGTTAGGTATGCAAAGTGTACCAAAAAATGTTTGTAATAAGCATTGAAAATGTTTGCAACGGCCTCCTAATATGGTTTTTAATGAGTGCCCATATAATTTGTAAAGTGAGTTTTTCAGTACCGTACACTATATATTGTTAGGCAACTATATTTGAGGTTGTTCATTGCTCTTATGAGTTTATTTTTTCTTGCAGTTGATAGTTGGTTTTATTTATAGTTCAACTAATTTGGTTCAATTTAAAATTCCAAACTAGAGATAATTTAATTTTGTTTCCCAGGAAATGCAATTCCAGAAGGCAGGACCGCCTATGTCCTAACAGAGGACAAGGACAAATTCTTTGTTTGGAATGCAAGATCAGGTGAAAAGTTCAGTGTTTACGACAACTATTGCCCAATCCATGTGGTGGGGTGTGTCATAAATGCTGAAAATGTAAGTAAAGATTTAACTATCTTTGTAAAGGTAACATGACTTTGAAATAATCATGACCTTAAAAGTATTGTTAGGAAATCAGCTTTAAAAAGAAAATAGTGTATCAAATGACTTGTTTACTGTTACAAAAATGATTTAATTATCAGGGTTTTTTATTTATAATAAAATGACATAGTATTTATATTGAAATATGGTTAGCAAAAAAAAAAAAAATACTTAATGAACTTAATAGTTAAAAATCTAGGTTTCTTTTTAGTTGTCTTTTGTTTTAGTTTGATGAAAGAGGGTTTCTTTATAAAATATAGTTTGATTAAATGAATCCGTTTTTATCTTTCTTGACACAATCTTTAGATCTGGGCAAACATTCAGCAATATGAAAAACCAACCCAATTGAATTTTAACCTAAACAACACCAAGAACTGGCAACCTTTCTACAGCAAGTCTTTCTTAAGTAGGGGATTAGCATCAGTCCAGGTAAATTATTCTGCATTATTCTGTACCTCCTATGGCCCATCCATGTCAGGTTCATCAGCCACCAACTGTGTTAAAGTTATAATCCGTTTAAGGAAGTTTATTTACTATATTAAATTTTATGTCAGCCAAAAGGTAACAAAGCAAGAGAAAAAGCGGAAACCTTGGAGGAGCTCCAATGTCAAACATTAACGAAATAGATTTTCACCACATTTGGCATTACATAAGTTGTCTATCGCAAGCCAACTAGAAAGTTATAGAACCTCCCTCATCACCCTTAATCCCTAAAATATCTTTAATTTGGCTTTGTCATGTGGTCCAGTGCTTTCCCAAACTTTTGTTGTGTGACCCACAGGCAGGACGTTATCCACACTGTAGCCGGGAATTTGCCAAATCTACTATTGTCCCTTTTATCTTCTTTAAATTTTCTATTTTTGCAATCAAATGACAGAGAGTTGGTGGATGGGTGCCAGCAGTCCACCGGTGGGAGAAACCCTGATTCAAACTAACAGAGTAAACTGGAGAAGTTGCTAAGAGCGGTGCTCTCAGAGCTCCGCTAGTTTTTCTATACAAGTTTGCATCCTCTCCTTTTTTTGTTTGTTATAAAAACGCTGTCTTTAATTCTTGGATATTTTTTTTTTTCACTTCTTTAAAACAGATTTTTGAGCAGATTCAGTTTTAATTTGCTTTCTTCTGTTCCTCTCTTAGCCAAATGAATTAAACTATCGCAGAAAAGATAAAAAGTTTGACAACTTGGTGACTGAGCTTCAGGAGAAAATTGAGCAACTTCTAAAGAACAAGATCATGGAGTGGAGAAGCCGTTACATCACTAGGTGGAACAGACATTGCACGCAGATCATGAGGAAACTTTTGCCAAAGTAAACATTGTCAGCAGAGTGAATGAGAGAAAACTTTGGTTTTAGCAGATCAAATGTACTAGTTTCACCTTATTGTGGTGGTGCATCTTGCACATGAAATATAAAAGTTTTACTCCCCCCTCCCCAAATTAATTCTTGCAATTGTTTAACTGGAAAATATTAAAATTCTTTTCTTCAGCTAAAATGATATTTCTTTAGAAATTGCAAAATTTATCCTTACAATTAAATCGTAACATTCAAGAATTATCTCACCTTCTTTTAACAAAAAAATAAACAACAAGGGGTAAAATTTTAAATGCTTGTTAATTTATTTTTTGTTTTTTGAAAGGTGGAAGGGCTCTGTTAAATAGTGATTGACAACATTGTCATTTATTAAATGAATATAAATTAAAATGATAAGTTGTGATATTAAGTTATCAAAATAATTCAACAGCATTTTTTAGCAATTATAAGAACTGGCCAGTAGTTACATGTATCATATTTCATGTCACTTTCCCTCAACAGGCTAGAAGAAAACTGTGGAAAGCCAATTGATGAATCCAATTTAAGAGATCTTGAAGACTCATTCAAATCATACAAGGTAAACAATACTTTAAAATGCTCTTTACAAAAATTGTAAAACCAGAGCTTATTTCTGAATGTGTTTTGAATTTTTATGTCCACAATTTTTAAGATTGTCTCGGTAGTCCTAAACCAAACTTTATTTTTAAAGAAACAATTTTGAAGTATTCGAGGTATAAATATAATCTTGATACCATTTTTTTTTCCACTCTCAATATTATCTTTTGTCTTTTACAGGTTTCAGGATTTCCACTCAACATCCCTTACACAGACATGGACAGCATCACAGAAACAGTTTTCTCTACAGGTGTGCATGCCCAGGAGACAAGTGATGTGGAATTTGCATTGGCTGTCTACGTACATGGCTACACCAATAATGTTATGTCCATATGGATTTATGTAGCATCTCTCATACGACTAAGGTAGAGAGTATTCTAACTCGAAATGGTCATGTTTGATTTTTTAAACTGAATAATAAGCACAGGAATCAACAGAGAGGTGAAGATGCTTCACTTGAAGAGAACATGAAAAGTAACTTTTGGGTCCAGTTTTTTTTTTTTCTTCTTTATTTTGACAGTGCTCTATGTATCAATTATTGCATTTATAATTGAAATGCTTCAAGAATATAATTTAAACAAATGGAGGTATTTTTGCTGACTTATACTTGACATATTTATTTGTGTCATTGATACTGTTGATAGGCAATTAGTCAGTCTTATGTTAAAGCTCTTAATTTTTCTTTGTAAAAGGTATAAGAGCATGGTCATTTCCGTCCATGTAACCTAATTTTTATTTAAAGGTTCACACGATTATATTGTTCATCTTTTTTATTTTGGAGTACCCATTTAATATATAATAATTTTTTTTAATAGCTTCATTGCAACAATGTTGATGAAAAAAATATTATGAAATAAACTTCACTTATGAAGCAATATACAAAATATAAAACTATACACTTCATCAAACAAAATTACTATTCTTCACGTAAGATATCAGGAAGCTAAATGCATTAAAAAATATATTATTACAGAAGAGGAATATGCATAACATGCTGTACAGCCAGGCCTAATCAAGTTTTATTTTGTGAATATGTTGTAAAGGGCTTGATTGTGAGCTGCCAGATTTAATACAATATTAGTTTCTTTATTGTATTTAACTTAAATGTTTTGTAGAAATGTGTTCTTTGGTTTTATATGAAAAATGACGTCAAACTTAGTTCTAGTAAATTTCTTAAGCAAATTTCTATGTTCAGATAACTTAAATAGTACAAATTATTAAATATTTGTTTACATTACAGGAATTAAAAAATATATTATTTGTTTTAGATGCAAATGACCTCAAACTTAGTGCTACATGTACATTTAGTAAATCTCTTAAGCCAATTTCTATGTTCAGATAACTTAAATTAGTAATAGTAAAAGTTATTAAACATTCATTTACATTACAGGATTATGTAATGTCTAGGAATTATTATAATTTCTTAGTATTTAAGATGAGGATGAAATCTATTATATAAGATACCAGCTGTGATAACTTGTTGGATGGGTCTAAACTATTATTTTTTCTACATTTCAATAAATATGTATTTAATAAAAATTTAATAATTTTGGTATTATATATTATTTGTAAATTTGTAAATTTAATTTACTTTTTTAAAACTTTAAAAATGGTAACAGTTGGCAATCCACATTGTTTACAATGAGCAACAATAACAAGCAAACATAAGAATCTAATTTTGTAATTTTTATGATCAATTAAATTTAAAAATTACAAAACCTACATCATTTTTAAATGCATTAACTCATTCCCTCAGGCAGTGCTACTTCCGGACTTAATTTATTTTCCTGAGAAAAGGAAAGCAACTCAGTTTTGAAATTGATTTACATTTTTTTTAAATTTTTTTAAGTTGCTAAATATTATTTAATGTTAATAAATTAAGAAAAAATGCAACAAAAAATGAATAGGGATTAATATAAATATAACATAAGCGGGGAAAAAATAACGAACAATGGCCAAAAAAAACGATTTTCTGCACCTCTGACGAACACATGCTACATATTGATGCGCCGTACTAAAGCACACGTAGTTTAAAAGTGAAACAAGATAAAAACTTCCGGTTTCTAAATTAAAATCACGCAGAAATCACGCCATAGCAGGAATTCTCGAGGGACGCGAGATTTCATTGCTATTTTTAACTAAAAATAAGAGGTGTGTCGCTATGCGCCGGGACGCATTTGGACGCATCAGGAGGAACCCCCCAGAGGACGCATTTAGTCGCAACCATCGGGGATGAGTTAACATTTCACATGTTCACAAACATTCTTTCACAGAAACAATCGTTTATAAGATAAAGTATTTCAAACCCTCACAGATGATAAGAAAAAGCATTTCGAAAATGTCACAAACAAGATTTAATTAAGTCAGTTATTGCATTTACTGTAGCTGGTGTTGTGTCTTTGAGAGCCAGTGTCAGGGATGTCACTATTGTTTTAGCCATCACATGTGTTATTGGCTGAAAATTGCATCTTAAAAAATCAAAAGCAAGATCAAAATAGATACATTTAATAAATTTAATAATAAATTTAATGCAAAATAATAGACTTAAGTGTTTTCTCCACCCTTTTCTACACCCCTCCCATACATTGCACAAGTAGGAAAATTAGGTTTAATATTTTTGGAGCCTTTTAAAAAAGGCTAGAGCAGGGATGCCACAATATCGCACAGAAAGCCATTGTTCTGCCATTATTATGGGTTTTTTTCCTTAACTAGGACCTAGAAATTAGTTTGAATTGCAATGTTGGTACTTATTTACAATTTATGTTGAATAAATAAGTGGATTTTGGGCTGCAGTGTGGGTACTTGGTCACTAAAAGGTTTGCCATCTCTCTCTGTGCCAGAGCATCTTAGTTTACCTAAACTCATCAGAAACAAGAAATTGCATCATTACCTCATCTTTGCCCAAAAGAACTTTTGTAGGAAAATAAAGAAACATTTTCCTGGTACTCCTCTGTCACAGTATCTCTTGTCACTTGAATCTGAAAATTATACATGTTATGGTTTAAATTTTGCTTGATGTATTGGTAAGTTACTCTGGTTTTCAATGTGTTATTTTAATTTTACTAACGCTTTAAATTTGAATTGAAACTTCATTCTAATTAATGTTCCAATCTATTATTCAAAATACTTTTAAAATGCTTTATAAAAATGATACTGTGTAATTAAAAACATTAATGGTTACAGCTTTTAAATAACATTTTTTTTTAAAACTACAAAAACAAATCTCAAAAATATTGCAGGAACACATTGTTAAAAAGATAAATTCGTTAACAATGGAAAAGAAGAATTAAAGCAGAACTGGATAATCCAATTTAATCTTTCAACCCACTGAAAAATGGTAACTGTAAATGTGTTCCAGCCCTTGAGCTATTGAATCCTTTTCATGCAGTCCTGACATGAAGCCACTGGAGTAAAAGTGATTTTCTTCTAAAACAGGTCAAGATAAAACAATCATTATTTCAACTGGGCTAAATATTATTATGAAAATTATGATTAAACACAATTTTTGCTGCCTTATTAATTGATAATTATCTTTAAATTAGATGAGTGGCCAACTTACTACTGTCCCAAGTTTCATGAACTGTGTTGCAATAATAAACAGATGATCCTCAAATTTATTTACAACAACCTCTGTGTGATAACCAGAAACATCAAAAGTAGTCGGAAAAGAAACATAAATGCTTAAAAATCTAAATCCTACATATTTTAATGACAAATCTTATTTATATGCTATACTATATGAACATTGATATTGAGAAGGATAAATTAAATTTAGAATAATTTTAATGAGTTGGCAACACTGGATGCCATATTGATGCAATGCCTGACATTGTTTTGCCAGTAGGCTATTATTAATTAAATCAATCAAGTCTATAGTCTATAAATATATGATGAAAACTATACTGTAGCAGCAGTAAAAAAAACTGACACCTGCAACTTTGGAATGAGTAAATGCATCTCTTTTCATTACTTTATTTTTAAATATTTAATTAGGCCTATATAATACTATAAGGCATGCTACTCCTAAATAAATAAATAGTCTTATTTGATTTAGTGTAGGCCTAATCAGAAGAAATTATTATTGCCCCAAATGCTTGCAGTATAGGTTATAGTCCATACTTAAAGTAGTAGTAATGGGCCTGTCATTCATCAATATTACTAATTTAGTGAAACAACATAAGTATCATATATTATAATTTAGTGTAATTATTTTTTATTTTATAATTTCTTTGTGTACCTGTACTGTTTGTCACACTTTCTTTGTTGTGATTTTGTTGAGGTGTTTGATTTGGTCTGGGGTTGGTTGCAAAGTAACGTATTATAAACAAAAGGTAATCTACCACTTTAATGTTGGTTATTAAAAAATTGTGTTGTTCCTGTTTGAAGTGCTATTTAAAGTATTCTTTTATTGATGTAATAGGACAATGGAAAGAGGGCCATTGTTTTCTTGTTGAAGTGCCAGACAGATGTGCAATTTTGCTACATGAGTACATAGAGTTAATGAGCTCACTTTTTCTGATAGGTGGGCGGATTATCATAAATTAAATAATGGTAATGATAATCATTGATAATACTGTTTGTATAAACTACCAGATCAGAGACATGGTCTCTACATACACGCAGTTTTCTAATCAAATGACGCTGGTGTCCACACAAAGAATTTTGAAAATATATGGATGCGTGAAAATTGATTAACAGTTTGGCACAAGCATCGATCTTTTCCCATCATATTTATTATTTATATAAATATACTATAGTATATAGTATAGCATAATTAATATTTGAACTTGAGATGCATGAGTTCATGTTCGTTTTCGGGGAGATGATATAAACTGTTTTCTTTTCATTAAGTATTAAGATAAATAATTACCCATTAAATTTGGAGAATTATATATGAGACCTGAGAGGGAAATGGGTGAGTGCCGTGTTTCAATAAAAATTTAAAAATTGTCATACTCATACTTGCTTAGATGGAACAATTGACGATCTTAAAGTAATAGCAGCCGCCATGTCTAAACAAATAATAATCAAAACACAACATTTTTAGTCGTAACAAAACAAATAAAGTATCATAGAGCGCTATTACATTTATAAATCATATATTTAAATTTTATAACTTGTATAATAAAATTTCATTTTTAATTAAAATCTATTGTATTATTTGGGGGAAATGTATAATGATGTTTAATAAAATTAAATTATGCATTCATTAAACTTAAATTGATTTTTTTTTTTTTTTAAAGGGAAGGTACTCTAAGGGAAGACAAATCCAAAGTTCCCATCAATGCAATAATTCCAGCTGTTCATTGAAAATACTGAATTGTTTTTTTTTTTAGGCTTACTTTTTTATTTATTTATTAATCTTAAAAATGTCTTTAGCGCTCGATATTCGGTAAAAGTGCAGTTCAGGTGCGTATATTATTTCTTAGCGCATTTCGTATTTTATCATGTAAACTTACGTGTATTCTTTATTAATTAAATCCAGGCAGTTATAGTTAATTAATCCTGACTAATACAGCACTTTTTTTCTTTTTTCTTTGATTTCTAAATCGTCTTTACACCCCAAACCAAAGACGCATAGCCCCATTTGCTTTGTTTTTTTTTTCCCACCCTATGGCCAGATTTTTAATCACCTATAGTATGCTAAACGAAATTTTCAAACTGTAGGCATGTTCACCGAAAAATAAAGAAATACTGGAGAAAGGAAAGAGGGGGG
>CAXITT010001944.1:1850-16648 GCA_964033795.1 Lymnaea stagnalis
TATATTTTTCTTTGATGTTCACATAACAATTGATATGTGTTATTTCCCAGCTAATTGGTTTATGTTTGTGTTATTTCCATGCTAATAGGAGCGGCACCTGGAAGAATGAGCGGCACCGGACATCACAGGGACAGAATGATGGCACCAGGGTGAAGCAGCACAGACGAAGGGGTATATATGTTTATTTGATACATGTTAATTGGTTGAATATGTGTATTAATATTTGCTAATTTGTACGTGTGTGTGGAGATTTCCCAAGTGTATGGGAGTGGATATGTGTATTATTTTCTTGTTAATTGGTATATGTATCTTTGGTATTCACATAACAATTGATATGTGTTATTTCCCAGCTAATTGGTTTATGTTTGTATTTTTTTCATGCTAATAGGAGCGGCACCTGGAAGAATGAGCGGCACCGGACATCACAGGGACGGAACGATGGCACCAAGTTGAAGCGGCACAGACGAAGGGGTATATATGTTTATTTGATACATGTTAATTGGTTGAATATGTGTATTAATGTTTGCTAATTGGTACATGTGTGTGCAGATTTCCCAAGCGTATGGGAGTGTATATGTGTATTATTTTCTTGTTAATTGGTATATGTATCTTTGGTATTCACATAACAATTGATATGTGTTATTTCCCAGCTAATTGGTTTATGTTTGTATTTTTTTCATGCTAATAGGAGCGGCACCTGGAAGAATGAGCGGCACCGGACATCACAGGGACGGAACGATGGCACCAGGGTGAAGCAGCACAGACGAAGAGGTATATATGTTTATTTTATACATGTTAATTTGTTGAATATGTGTCTTAATAATTGCTAATTGGTACATGCTAATTGGTACATGTGTGTGGAGATTTCCCAAGTGTATGGGAGTGGATATGTGTATTATATTATTGTTAATTTGTATATGTATCTTTGATATTCACATAACAATTGATATGTGTTATTGCCCATCTAATTGGTTTATGTTTGTGTTATTTCATGCTAATAGGAGCGGCACCTGGAAGAATGAGCGACACCGGACATCACAGGGACAGAATGATGGCACCAGGGTGAAGCAGCACAGACGAAGGGGTATATATGTTTATTTTATACATGTTAATTTGTAGAATATGTGTCTTAATATTTGCTAATTGGTACGTGTGTGTGGAGATTTCCCAAGTGTATGGGAGTGGATATGTGTATTATTTTATTGTTAATTGGTATATGTATCTTTGATGTTCACATAACAATTGATATGTGTTATTTCCCAGCTAATTGGTTTATGTTTGTATTTTTTTCATGCTAATAGGAGCGGAACCTGGAAGAATGAGCGGCACCGGACATCACAGTGATGGAACGATGGCACCAAGTTGAAGCGGCACAGACGAAGGGGTATATATGTTTATTTGATACATGTTAATTGGTTGAATATGTGTATTAATATTTGCTAATTGGTACATGTGTGTGCAGATTTCCCAAGCGTATGGGAGTGTATATGTGTATTATTTTCTTGTTAATTGGTATATGTATCTTTGGTATTCACATAACAATTGATATGTGTTATTTCCCAGCTAATTGGTTTATGTTTGTATTTTTTTCATGCTAATAGGAGCGGCACCTGGAAGAATGAGCGGCACCGGACATCACAGGGACGGAACGATGGCACCAGGGTGAAGCGGCACAGACGAAGGGGTATATATGTTTATTTGATACATGTTAATTGGTTGAATATGTGTATTAATATTTGCTAATTGGTACATGTGTGTGGAGATTTCCCAAGCGTATGGGAGTGGATATGTGTATTATTTTCTTGTTAATTGGTATATGTATCTTTGATATTCACATAACAATTGATATGTGTTATTTCCCAGCTAATTGGTTTATGTTTGTGTTATTTCCATGCTAATAGGAGCGGCACCTGGAAGAATGAGCGGCACCGGACATCACAGGGACGGAATGATGGCACCAGGGTGAAGCAGCACAGACGAAGGGGTATATATGTTTATTTTATACATGTTAATTTGTTGAATATGTGTCTTAATAATTGCTAATTGGTACATGCTAATTGGTACATGTGTGTGGAGATTTCCCAAGTGTATGGGAGTGGATATGTGTATTATTTTATTGTTAATTGGTATATGTATCTTTGATATTCACATAACAATTGATATGTGTTATTTCCCAGCTAATTGGTTTATGTTTGTGTTATTTCCATGCTAATAGGAGCGGCACCTGGAAGAATGAGCGGCACCGGACATCACAGGGACGGAATGATGGCACCAGGGTGAAGCAGCACAGACGAAGGGGTATATATGTTTATTTTATACATTTTAATTTGTAGAATATGTGTCTTAATATTTGCTAATTGGTACGTGTGTGTGGAGATTTCCCAAGTGTATGGGAGTGGATACGTGTATTATTTTCTTGTTAATTGGTATATGTATCTTTGATGTTCACATAACAATTGATATGTGTTATTTCCCAGCTAATTGGTTTATGTTTGTATTTTTTTCATGCTAATAGGAGCGGCACCTGGAAGAATGAGCGGCACCGGACATCACAGTGATGGAATGATGGCACCAGGGTGAAGCGTCACAGACGAAGGGGTATATATGTTTATTTTATACATGTTAATTTGTTGAATATGTGTCTTAATAATTGCTAATTGGTACATGCTAATTGGTACATGTGTGTGGAGATTTCCCAAGTGTATGGGAGTGGATATGTGTATTATTTTCTTGTTAATTGGTATATGTATCTTTGATATTCACATAACAATTGATATGTGTTATTGCCCAGCTAATTGGTTTATGTTTGTGTTTTGTCCATGCTAATAGGAGCGGAACCTGGAAGAATGAGCGACACCGGACATCACAGGGACGGAACGATGGCACCAAGTTGAAGCGGCACAGACGAAGGGGTATATATGTTTATTTGATACATGTTAATTGGTTGAATATGTGTATTAATATTTGCTAATTGGTACATGTGTGTGCAGATTTCCCAAGCGTATGGGAGTGTATATGTGTATTATTTTCTTGTTAATTGGTATATGTATCTTTGGTATTCACATAACAATTGATATGTGTTATTTCCCAGCTAATTGGTTTATGTTTGTATTTTTTTCATGCTGATAGGAGCGGCACCTGGAAGAATGAGCGGCATGGACATCACAGGGATGGAACCATGGCACCAGGGTGAAGCGGCACAGACGAAGGGGTATATATGTTTATTTGATACATGTTAATTGGTTGAATATGTGTCTTAATATTTGCTAATTGGTACGTGTGTGTGGAGATTTCCCAAGTGTATGGGAGTGGATATGTGTATTATTTTATTGTTAATTGGTATATGTATCTTTGATGTTCACATAACAATTGATATGTGTTATTTCCCAGCTAATTGGTTTATGTTTGTGTTATTTCCATGCTAATAGGAGCGGCACCTGGAAGAATGAGCGGCATCGACATCACAGGGACGGAACGATGGCACCAGTTTGAAGCGGCACAGACGAAGGGGTATATATGTTTATTTGATACATTTTAATTGGTTAATTGAATATGTGTCTTAATATTTGCTAATTGGTACGTGTGTGTGTGGAGATTTCCCAAGCATATGGGAGTGTATATGTGTATTATTTTCTTGTTAATTTGTATATTTTTCTTTGATGTTCACATAACAATTGATATGTGTTATTTCCCAGCTAATTGGTTTATGTTTGTGTTATTTCCATGCTAATAGGAGCGGCACCTGGAAGAATGAGTGGCACCGGACATCACAGGGACGGAATGATGGCACCAGGGTGAAGCAGCACAGACGAAGGGGTATATATGTTTATTTGATACATGTTAATTGGTTGAATATGTGTATTAATATTTGCTAATTGGTACGTGTGTGTGGAGATTTCCCAAGTGTATGGGAGTGGATATGTGTATTATTTTCTTGTTAATTGGTATATGTATCTTTGGTATTCACATAACAATTGATATGTGTTATTTCCCAGCTAATTGGTTTATGTTTGTGTTATTTCCATGCTAATAGGAGCGGCACCTGGAAGAATGAGCGGCACCGGACATCACAGGGACGGAATGATGGCACCAGGGTGAAGCAGCACAGACGAAGGGGTATATATGTTTATTTTATACATGTTAATTTGTAGAATATGTGTCTTAATATTTGCTAATCGGTACGTGTGTGTGGAGATTTCCCAAGTGTATGGGAGTGGATATGTGTATTATTTTATTGTTAATTGGTATATGTATTTTTGATGTTCATATAACAATTGATATGTGTTATTTCCCAGCTAATTGGTTTATGTTTGTATTTTTTTCATGCTAATAGGAGCGGCACCTGGAAGAATGAGCGGCATCGACATCACAGGGACGGAACGATGGCACCAGTTTGAAGCGGCACAGACGAAGGGGTATATATGTTTATTTGATACATTTTAATTGGTTAATTGAATATGTGTCTTAATATTTGCTAATTGGTACGTGTGTGTGTGGAGATTTCCCAAGCGTATGGGAGTGTATATGTGTATTATTTTCTTGTTAATTTGTATATTTTTCTTTGATGTTCACATAACAATTGATATGTGTTATTTCCCAGCTAATTGGTTTATGTTTGTGTTATTTCCATGCTAATAGGAGCGGCACCTGGAAGAATGAGCGGCACCGGACATCACAGGGACGGAATGATGGCACCAGGGTGAAGCAGCACAGACGAAGGGGTATATATGTTTATTTTATACATGTTAATTTGTAGAATATGTGTCTTAATATTTGCTAATTGGTACGTGTGTGTGGAGATTTCCCAAGTGTATGGGAGTGGATATGTGTATTATTTTATTGTTAATTGGTATATGTATCTTTGATGTTCACATAACAATTGATATGTGTTATTTCCCAGCTAATTGGTTTATGTTTGTATTTTTTTCATGCTAATAGGAGCGGCACCTGGAAGAATGAGCGGCACCGGACATCACAGGGACGGAACGATGGCACCAGGGTGAAGCGTCACAGACGAAGGGGTATATATGTTTATTTTATACATGTTAATTTGTTGAATATGTGTCTTAATAATTGCTAATTGGTACATGCTAATTGGTACATGTGTGTGGAGATTTCCCAAGTGTATGGGAGTGGATATGTGTATTATTTTCTTGTTAATTGGTATATGTATCTTTGATATTCACATAACAATTGATATGTGTTATTTCCCAGCTAATTTGTTTTTGTTTGTGTTATTTCCATGCTAATAGGAGCGGCACCTGGAAGAATGAGCGGCACCGGACATCACAGGGACTGAATGATGGCACCAGTTTGAAGCGGCACAGACGAAGGGGTATATATGTTTATTTGATACATGTTAATTGGTTGAATATGTGTCTTAATATTTGCTAATTAGTATGTGTGTGGAGATTTTCCAAGCGTATGGGAGTGTATATGTGTATTATTTAATTTTTAATTGGTATATGTATCTTTGGTATTCACATAACACTTGATATGTGTTATTTCCCAGCTAATTGGTTTATGTTTGTGTTATTTCAATGCTAATAGGAGCGGCACCTGGAAGAATGAGCGGCACCGGACATCACAGGGACGGAATGTTCGCACCAGTTTGAAGCGGCACAGACGAAGGGGTATATATGTTTATTTGATACATGTTATTTGGTTGATATATGTGTCTTATTCTTTGCTAATTAATACATTTGTGTGGAGATTTCCCAAACTTATGGGAGTGTATATGTGTATTATATTATTGTTAATTGGTGTATGTATCATTGATATTCACATAACAATTGATATGTGTTATTTCCCAGCTAATTGGTTTATGTTTGTGTTATTTCCATGCTAATAGGTGCGGCACCTGGAAGAATGAGCGGCACCGGACATCACAGGGAGGGAACGATGGCACCAGGGTGAAGCGGCACAGACGAAGGGGTATATATGTTTATTTGATACATGTTAATTGGTTTAACATGTGTCTTTATATTTGCTAATTGATACATGTGTGTGCAGATTTCCCAAGCGTATGTGAGTGGATATGTGTATTATTTTCTTGTTAATTGGTATATGTATCTTTGATATTCACATAACAATTGATATGTGTTATTTCCCAGCTAATTGGTTTATGTTTGTGTTATTTCCATGCTAATAGGAGCGGCACCTGGAATAATGAGCGGCACCGGACATCACAGTGATGGAATGATGGCACCAGGGTGAAGCGGCACAGACGAAGGGGTATTTATGTTTATTTGATACATGTTAATTGGTTGAATATGTGTCTAAATATTTGCTAATTGGTAAATGTGTGTGCAGATTTCCCAAGCGTATGGGAGTGGATATATGTATTATTTTCTTGTTAATTGGTATATGTATCTTTGGTATTCACATAACAATTGATATGTGTTATTTCCCAGCTAATTGGTTTATGTTTGTATTTTATTTTTTTCATGCTAATAGGAGCGGCACCTGGAAGAATGAGCGGCACCGGACATCACAGGGACAGAATGATGGCACCAGTTTGAAGCGGCACAGACGAAGGGGTATATATGTTTATTTGATACATGTTAATTGGTTGATATATGTGTCCTCTTCTTTGCTAATTGGTACATATGTGTGGAGATTTCCCAAACTTATGGGAGTGAAATATGTGTATTATTTTATTGTTAATTGGTATATGTATCTTTGGTATTCACATAACAATTGATATGTGTTATTTCCCAGCTAATTGGTTTATGTTTGTGTTATTTCCATGCTAATAGGAGCGGCACCTGGAAGAATGAGCGTCACCGGACATCACAGGGACGGAACGATGGCACCAGGTTGAAGCGGCACAGACGAAGGGGTATATATGTTTATTTTATACATGTTAATTTGTTGAATATGTGTCTTAATAATTGCTAATTGGTACATGCTAATTGGTACATGTGTGTGGAGATTTCCCAAGTGTATGGGAGTGGATATGTGTATTATTTTCTTGTTAATTGGTATATGTATCTTTGATATTCACATAACAATTGATATGTGTTATTGCCCAGCTAATTGGTTTATGTTTGTGTTTTGTCCATGCTAATAGGAGCGGAACCTGGAAGAATGAGCGACACCGGACATCACAGGGACGGAACGATGGCACCAAGTTGAAGCGGCACAGACGAAGGGGTATATATGTTTATTTGATACATGTTAATTGGTTGAATATGTGTATTAATATTTGCTAATTGGTACATGTGTGTGCAGATTTCCCAAGCGTATGGGAGTGTATATGTGTATTATTTTCTTGTTAATTGGTATATGTATCTTTGGTATTCACATAACAATTGATATGTGTTATTTCCCAGCTAATTGGTTTATGTTTGTATTTTTTTCATGCTGATAGGAGCGGCACCTGGAAGAATGAGCGGCATGGACATCACAGGGATGGAACCATGGCACCAGGGTGAAGCGGCACAGACGAAGGGGTATATAAACATCACAGGGACGGAACGATGGCACCAAGTTGAAGCGGCACAGACGAAGGGGTATATATGTTTATTTGATACATGTTAATTGGTTGAATATGTGTATTAATATTTGCTAATTGGTACATGTGTGTGCAGATTTCCCAAGCGTATGGGAGTGTATATGTGTATTATTTTCTTGTTAATTGGTATATGTATCTTTGGTATTCACATAACAATTGATATGTGTTATTTCCCAGCTAATTGGTTTATGTTTGTATTTTTTTCATGCTGATAGGAGCGGCACCTGGAAGAATGAGCGGCATGGACATCACAGGGATGGAACCATGGCACCAGGGTGAAGCGGCACAGACGAAGGGGTATATATGTTTATTTGATACATGTTAATTGATTGAATATGTGTCTTAATATTTGCTAATTAGATTAGTACGTGTGTTGAGAGATTTCCCAAGCGTATGGGAGTGGATATGTGTATTATTTTCTTGTTAATTGGTATATGTATCTTTGATATTCACATATCAATTGATATGTGTTATTTCCCAGCTAATTGGTTTTTGTTTGTGTTATTTCCATGCTAATAGGAGCGGCACCTGGAAGAATGAGCGGCACCGGACATCACAGGGACTGAATGATGGCACCAGTTTGAAGCGGCACAGACGAAGGGGTATATATGTTTATTTGATACATGTTAATTGGTTGAATATGTGTCTTAATATTTGCTAATTAGTATGTGTGTTGAGATTTTCCAAGCGTATGGGAGTGTATATGTGTATTATTTTATTTTTAATTGGTATATGTATCTTTGGTATTTACATAACACTTGATATGTGTTATTTCCCAGCTAATTGGTTTATGTTTGTGTTATTTACATGCTAATAGGAGCGGCACCTGGAAGAATGAGCGGCACCGGACATCACAGGGACGGAACGATGGCACCAGGGTGAAGCGGCACAGACGAAGGGGTATATATGTTTATTTGATACATTTTAATTGGTTGATATATGTGTCTTATTCTTTGCTAATTGGTACATATGTGTGGAGATTTCGCAAACTTATGGGAGTGTATATGTGTATTATTTTCTTGTTAATTGGTATATGTATCTTTGGTATTCACATAACAATTGATATGTGTTATTTCCCAGCTAATTGGTTTATGTTTGTATTTTTTTCATGCTAATAGGAGCGGCACCAGGAATAATGAGCGGCACTGGACATCACAGGGACAGAATGATGGCACCAGTTTGAAGCGGCACAGACGAAGGGGTATATATGTTTATTTGATAGATGTTAATTGGTTGATATATGTGTCCTCTTCTTTGCTAATTGGTACATATGTGTGGAGATTTCCCAAACTTATTGGAGTGTATATGTGTATTATTTTATTGTTAATTGGTATATGTATCTTTGGTATTCACATAACAATTGATATGTGTTATTTCCCAGCTAATTGGTCTATGTTTGTGTTATTTCCATGCTAATAGGAGCGGCTACTGGAAGAATGAGCGGCACGGGACATCACAGGGACGGAACGATGGCACCATGTTGAAGTGGCACACACGAAGGGGTATATATGTTTATTTGATACATGTTAATTGGTTGATATATGTGTCTTAATAGTTGCTAATTGGTACGTGTGTGTGGAGATTTCCCAAGCGGATTGGAGTGGATACGTGTATTAAAATATTGTTTTCTTGTTAATTGATATATGCATCTTTTGTATTCACATAACAATTGATTTGTGTTATTTCCCAGCTAATTGGTTTATGTTTGTGTTATTTCCATGCTAATAGGAGCGGCACCTGGAAGAATGAGCGGCACCGGACATCACGGGACGGAACGATGGCACCAGGGTGAAGCGGCACAGACGAAGGGGTATATATGTTTATTTGATACATGTTAATTGGTTGAATATGTGTCTTAATATTTGCTAATTGGTACGTGTGTGTGGAGATTTCCCAAGCGTATGGAAGTGTATATGTGTATTATTTTTTTGTTTATTGGTATATGTATCTTTGGTATTCACATAACCATTGATATGTGTTATTTCCCAGCTAATTGGTTTATGTTTGTGTTATTTCCATGCTAATAGGAGCGGCACCTGGAATAATGAGCGGCACCGGACATCACAGGGAGGGAACGATGGCACCAAGGTGAAGCGGCACAGACGAAGGGGTATATATGTTTATTTGATACTTGTGAATAGGTTGATACATGTGTCTTAATATTTGCTAATTTGTACATGTGTTTGGAGATTTCCCAAGCGTATGGGAGTGTATATTTGTATTATTTTATTGTGAATTGGTATATGTATCTTTGGTATTCACATAACAATTGATATGTGTTATTTCCCAGCTAATTAGTTTATGTTTGATTTTTTCCATGCTAATAGGAGCGGCACCTGGAAGAATGAGCGGCACCTGACATCACATCAACCGGACTATGGAACCAGCGTAAAGTTGCAATGACGAAGTGGTATATATGTTTATTTGATACATGTTAATTAGTTGATATATGTGTCCTATTCTTTGCTAATTGGTACATGTGTGTGGAGATTTCCCTAGCTTATGGGAGTGTATATATGTATTATTTTATTGTTAATTGGTAAATGCATCTTTGGTATTCACATCCAATTAATATAAGTTATTGCCCAGCTAATTATTTTATGTTTGTGTTTTTTCCATGCTAATTGGAGCGTCACCTGGAAGAATGAGCGGCACCTGACATCAGAGGGATGGAACGATGGCACCAGGTTTAAGCGGCACAGACGAAGGGGTATATATGTTTATTTGATACATGTTAATTGGTTGATATTTGTGTCTCAATATTTGCTAATTTGTATATATGTGTGGAGATTTCCCAAGCCTATGGGAGTGTATATGTGTATTATTTTCTTGTTAATTGGTATATGTATCTTTGGTATTCACATAACAATTGATATGTGTTATTTCCCAGGTAATTGGTTTATGTTTGTATTATTTCCATGCTAATAGGAGCGGCACCTGGAGGAATGAGAGACACCAGACATCACAGGGTGCTGAGAAATGGCTCGGGAGAGGACGATGGCACCATGGCAGTGACGCTGCACAGATGTATGTGTAAATATGTTCACTTTATTCAGGTTAATTGATTTGTATCTTATTCTTTGCTCATTTCTACACATTTGTTGGTTTTCCCAAGCTAAAAGGTGTATTTATTTTATTGCTATTTTTTATATGTATCTGTGGTATTCGCATGCCAAGTAATACGTGTTATTTCCATGCTAGTAGGAGCGGCACTGGGAAGAATAAACGGCACCAGACATCACAGTGTGTTGACAAGGGCACTGGGAGGTTCAAAGGTACTTATAGTTGACAATGGCATTGGGATCAGACAAAGGCATTGTGCGGACGATTGCAGCGTGAGCAGATGACGGCACTGTGAATGGATGATGGCACTATGAGCAGATGATTGCACTGTGAGCGGATGATGGAACTGGGAGCAAACAATGGTACTGTTAGCGGACATTGGTATTGTGAGTGGATGATAGCACCAGGATAGTGAAGCGGCACGGACGTAGGTGTAAATATGTTTATTTTATACAGGTTAATTGGTTTATGTTTGTCGCTTATTCTTTGCTAATTGGTACATGTTTATGGGTTTTCCCCAAGCTTATAGGTGTAAAATGTATCTATTATTTTATTGCTCATTGGTATATGTATTTATGGTATTTACATGCCAACTAATATGTGTTATTTCCGTGCTAATAGGAGCGGCAACGGAAGAATGAGCGGTACTGGACATCACAGGGTGTTAACAAGGGCACTGGGAGCGTAAGAAGGCACTTGGAGTGGACGGTCACAATTGGATTGGATGATGGAACTGGGAGCCGAAGATGGCACTGGGAGTGTATGATGGCACTGGGAGCAGATGATAGCACTGGGAGCGGATGATAGAACTGGGAGCGGACAATGGAACTGGGAGCAGCTGATGGCACTGGGAGCGGATGTTGGCACTGGGAGTGGATGATGCCACTGGAAGAGGATGACAGCACTGGGAGCGAAAGAAGGCATCAGAACAGAGGAGCTGCACACGAACGGAGAAGCATTACTGACTTAGGTCTATCTATGCTCATATCTATGTTTATTGGCATATAATTGTGTTATTCCATGCTAATTGGTATATTAATGTTATTCCAATGCATATCTGCATATGTATGTGTTTTTTTCACATGCTTATAGGTGTATGTTTTTGTATTATTGCATTGCTTATTATTTTACGTAAGTGTGTTATTCACATACCGATTTACATATGTATATGTTATTTCCATACTAATTGGTTTATGGGTATGCTATTTTCATGCTAACTGGTTAATGTATGTTTGATTTTCCATTCCTATTGGTGTATACATGTCTTATTTGATACTAATTTGTGTATGTTTGTTTGTTTTTCCCAAGCTTATTGGTGTATTTATGTGTGTTAAAAGTTATTTGTGTATGTATATTTCATAATTTCATATTTCCATGCTAATTAATATATTATGTAGATTTATTATTTTCATGTTAATTGGTACATTTTTCTGTGTTATTCCCTTGCTAATAGGTATATTAATGTGTATTATTACATGCTAATTAGTATTTGAATGTGTTATTCCCATGTGCTTGCTAATTAGTGTATGTATATAGTTTATTCTCATGCTAATAGGTGTATTATTGTGTGATTTTTACATTCCAGTATGAATACTGTTATTTCAAACCATTTTGTTTATGGATGTTTTTTTTATTTTAATATGCTAGTTTCTATATGCATGTGTATTGTTCCCATGCTAAAAAGTGGATGTAAGTGTGTTATTTCAAAGTTCATTTGCCATATGTGTGTGTTACTTACATCTTGTTTAATATACATGTGTGTTATTTTCATTCTAATTTGTAAATGTGTGTGTTATTTCCATGTTAATTGGTATAAGAATGTGTGTTGTATTTCTATTTTTAAAAAAAAAGTAAAAATATGGTTATTAATACTATATTAATGCACTCAAAAGGAAGTGGACGCGCAGTAAAAGTTGATGAGAGAAGTTTGAGGTTTCCACTGCCAATCCCCTTTTGTTTGTTTAAAAAATAATTTTTTTAAATTTAAAGTTATATTTTTATGCCAATTATTATATGAATGTGTATTCTTTCCATGCCAAATAGTATATGAACATGTTTTATTTCCATGCCAATAAGTAGATGTATTTTTGTTACTTACATGCCAATTATTATATGCATATGTATTATTTTCAAGCCGAATAGTATGTGACTGTGAATTCTTTCCATGCCAATTAGTATATGTATTTTTGTTTTTTTCCATACCAATTAGCATATGAATGTGTTTTCTTTCCATGCAAATTAGTATAAGTATTGTGTTATATTCCTGTGGCAATTAGTATATGTTTTTGTCTTTACTCCCATGCTATTAAGTATTAGAATCAATTTTCTCCCATGCAAAATAGTGTTAAATGTGTGTTATTTCCAGGACAATGAATATATGTAAGTGTTTTATTTCCATGCCAATTAATATATTTAATTTGAGATTTTTATGCCAATTAGTATATCAATGTGTATCATTTTAATGCCAAATAGTATATGAATGTGTGTTATGTCAATGCTAATTAGTATATTATGTATTTGTGTTATGTCCATGCCAAATTATGAATGTGTGTTATGTCCACGCCAATTTGTATATGTATGCCTGTTATTTCCATGCCAATTAGTATATGAATGTTTGTTATTTTCATTTCAATAGTATATGTATGTAATTTATTCTAATTCCAATTAGTATATGTATTTATGTTTTTTTATACCAATTAGTATATTTATTTGTGTTATTCTCATGCAAATGACTCTATGATTGTGTGTAAGTTATATGCCAATTAGTATATGTATTTATTTATTTATTTATTTATTTAGGCATTTTTATATAGCGCTTACCATAAAGCTCTACGCGCTTTACAATTATTAAAACATGTAAACTAAGTAAATAAAAATGAGACACTAGGATAGTAACTACTATACTATAGAAACAATGAAAATGGCTATAAAACGATGACACTTTGACACTTCAGGATCAACCCGAAACAGAAAATGAGGTAGGGCAAGGAGGGTGCATCACAGGTCTTAGGCGGACCTAAACAGATGAATTTTAAGGGACTTTTTGAAAATGGACGAGGTTTCACAATGACGGATATGGAAGGGGAGCTGGTTCCAGAACATGGGCATATGGAAGCAGAAGGAGCAATCACCGATGGTCTTAGTTTTGCTTCTTGGGATATTTGTGTTATTTACATGCCAATGAGTATATTTAATTTTATTATTTACATGCCAATTAGTATATCAATGTGTATCATTTCCATGCCAAATAGTTTATGAATTTGTGTTATGTCCATGCCAATTGTATATGTATTTGTGTTATTTCCATAGCCAATTACTTTGAATATGTGTGCTATTTACATGCAAATTACTTTCTGTATGTGTTTAATTTCCATCCCAGTTTGTATAAATATGTTTGTAATTTCCATGTCCATTAGTATATGTATTGTGTTAACCCCTATGCCAATTAGTATAATATGTATGTGTGTTTTTTTCATAGCTATTAGTATATGAATTTGTTTTATTACCACGTCAATGAGTATATGTATTTGTGTTCTTCCATGCCAATTAATGTATGTATGTGTTATAACAATTAGTATATGTATTTGTGTTCTTCTCATGCAAATGGCTAAATGAATGTGTGTAATTTACATGCCAATTAGTATATGTATTTGCGTTATTTAAATGTCAATGAGTTTATTAATAATTTTATTATTTACATGCCAATTAGTATATCAATGTGTATCATTTCCATGCCAAATAGTATATGATTGTGTTTTACATCCATACCAATAAGTATATGTATTAGTGTTGTGTCCATGCCAAATTATGAATTTGTGTTATGTCCAAGCCAATTAGTATATGTATGTCTGTCATTTCCAAGCCAATTAGTTTAAGTATGAGTATTGTCCCCATGCCAATTAGTATATGAATGTTTGTTATTTTTATTTCAATAGTATAAGTATGTAATTTATTGTCATTCCAATTAGTATATGTATGTATGTTTTTTATACCAATTAGTATATGTATTTGTGTTATTCTCATGCAAAAGGCTCATTGTATGTGTGTTATTTCCATGTCAATTAGTATAAGTATGTGTGTTGTCCCCATACCAATTAGTAAATGAATGTTTGTTATTTTCATTTGTCTAGTATATGTATGTAATTTATTAGTATATGTATTTCTTTTATTTACATGCAAATTAATATATGAATGTGTGCTATTTACATGTGATTTATAT
>CAXITT010001946.1:0-10820 GCA_964033795.1 Lymnaea stagnalis
AGAAATTCGGCCAAGAGGAGTGGCTTCTAATCGACGAGATTGAGCCTGTTGAACAAGAACGAACCGATGAGGACATTATCAACAGAGAATGAGCCTGTTGAACAAGAACTAACCGATGAGGACATCATCAACAGAGAATGAGCCTGTTGAACAAGAACGAACCGATGAGGACATGATCAACAATGTAGTAAACCCTCAGCCTACTCAAAATCTTGAAGAAAGTGACTCAGATGCCGAAACGGAAGAAAAGGAAAAAATCAGCTGGGCAGAAGCTGCAGAATCACTAAATAAGTTTATCTCTTTTGCTGAGGCTAGTACTAGCTACAGTGCTTCAGAAATTATTGATTTGCATATCATTAGAAATAAATTTTATACTAAACGCCAAAAGTCAAGAAAACAAAAAGACATTTGTGAGTTTTTTAAATCTAAGTGAAATATGTTTTACAGTACATGTACATACATTATATGAAATGTAAAATAAACTTTGTTGTATTTGCATACTATATTTGTAGTTTAATTATTAACCTAATTGTTCTTATAATTACGATTTATGTATGTATGTAGTTAAAAAAACAAAGTACATTTGTTTTACGGCAAAGGCTACACTAAAATAGACCGGAATTTTCGGTAGTCCGGCATCGAGCCTGTCCTGAACGTGCCGGATTATCGGACTTCTACTGTATTTGTAACTATGGTAAACTTTTTAAAAATTAATTGTGTTTGTCATTAAACAAAGGAAAAAAATGAATACATGAAATAGTGGTGATGTTTAATTTAGTGATAAAGTCTCTTACTTGAAACATTCCTGGTGTAGAGGTAGATGAGAAATTAAAACTTTTTCCAAATGTCTCCCTAGGAACAGCGTTGGCCATGGCTGCTTGGATCATGACTGTTTTGGCCACACCCTGGAAACAGCAACCAGATATAACAAATCATTTGAGATCTTAATTCTCTTAGATGTTGCACTTTTAGATTTAAAAAAAACAGTGGAAAACCAGTGATGTCAGTTTTTGCTTTTACTTTTTAAAGTTATCTCCCCTCTGGTTACATGCCATTCAATAGCATAAAATATGGCACACAGGCCCAATGGAAAAAGTAGCTTAGTCAATAAATAACTATTTAGAAATCTTAATATATATTCTTGCATGAATAATGTTCAAACTTTATTAGAAATTTTTCTCAAAACATAACATCCTTGTGATTCCTGAAGCAGGCCATTTCTAAACCTAGAGAGTTGGATAAACATTTCTATGTCATTCCTTATATTGGCTACATTTGTATCACCATGTATATATTTTTGTTAATCATTTTTAATGTATGATCATACAATTGCATTTTTCTCAATGTTCAACATGTGTCTCCAAACTGGGACACATGTTGGTCATTTTGAAATACTCTTATCTAGACTTCATCCCATCGTAAGGATGTTAGTTATCCAACACAGTTGATTTGGATGTAGTATATTAATACATGATTCTTATTTATAATTCAGTGCATAATTATATTTGAAAAATCCTTTACCAAATGTTGACTTAGCCACGCATGCTTGCGTCAACTATGGTGAAACTGAATAAGGTTATCCACACACTGATATTTGTATTTAAAGTTCCTATCCGTTTCAAAGCCTCAATCTGAATTTCTTTTCATTTTAAAGGGACCTGCTAGCTCAAGTATATTGGAAAGGTTGCTCCCTTTTTTTTATTATTCTCATTTGGCTTGGTTACTCTATTCCTTCATTGCCGCAGTGCAAGAAATCACCACATCTTAGCTGCTGGATTGAGGATCATTTTTTTTTAGGCTGGAATTCTAAGAACTCCCCCCAGTATCCATCTGGGAGAACAAGCCGTTTTCCTATATCCATAGGAACGTTAGCTGATAGGACTTTACACCCACGATAGACACATTGCTAGAAAGTCCACAAACAAGTCCAATGTACAAGGGAATGGCTATTCCGCAATGTATCGCTGTGAGGTCCTCTTTCATTACCGACATGAGGAGCCACAAAGGAAAGGACTGGAGTAACCACTTCCAACATTGAAGTGACTAAACAATTAGATTGATCAAGCCTGATCATCAAACCCATTTTAGATTGAGAACTTATGTCAGAGAATACTGTTACAAAGCTATCGACTATTATGATGAATGTTAAGGCATTAGAGGAGGCCTATGTCCATCATTTGTAGAACCTAGACATAAATTATATGCAAGTTTTTTCACATCCTTATCTATGACAGATTATATTTGAATCCTTGTAAATAAATAAGTTCATTTAACTTATGAAATTGTGTTATGAATTCTTTAATAGTAAAGGATAAATGAATAGGTTGATAATTATGTCCCTTAGTGTGTAAATTTAATGTAACAAAAAAACCCTAGTCACTACCAGGTGAGTCACTCTTATGAGAGTTGTCTCCACACCAATAAATGTCTTTTAATCCATTTTTTATTAATTAATACTCAAGAACATACAGAAAACATAACAATTAATTTTCAGACAAGGAACTTGTGAAGTTAAGATTAGCAAGATTGGCTGATAAAATTCAGTTTAATACTACAGCAAGGGAAGGAAGAGTATTACGTAACGTGACTAGAAATGATAAGTAAAAATGGACAAGTTTACATGATGTCTGAATTATTGTTTAATAAGCTTGAAGTTGAAGGGACATTTTAAATGTGTACATTATTATTATTCCTGGTGTGGAAATCTTGCAACTCTAGTTTCTCGTGAAATTTTAAATTTTACATTGTATTTTTATATTTGTCTTCTGTTTGGTTCTCTGTAACTTCATGAAAATTGTCAAAAAGTTTGTTGTTTTTTTTTCATGATAACCTCAATGAATCAAAAATGAAATTGTTCTCATTTATCATCTTTATGATAAACAATTGTTGAGTGTGAATTGTAAAACTCTAGTTGAAAGATCTCCTCTTGTGTGGCTACTGTTGTACATACAGATGGTGATAGGTAATTTTATAAGCGTTATGTCCCCCTGGCACGGCATATGGTGTGTCAAAGCACCCCATTTTGCTAGACTTCATCTGATACAAGCAAACATATATGGTCCCATACCAATAAGCCTTACAACTTTAACACAACACATATATAAAGTTAGCTGTACAACCAATGTTAAACCTCTACTACCATCAACATATAATAACACACACAAAAATATAGCCACCTTTTCCTTTTCTTTTCTCCAGAAGGGGTCCTGAAAAGTTACATGAAAAATAATCTCTGAATTTTAATGAAACAAAAAAACACTGAAGGCGTTTACAAATAAAAAGATTCTCTAAATTTTTAACAGCTTCCTGTCCCCAAAAACATTTCCCACCATGACATTGTGGAACAGAAACCAAAAAAAAATTAAGCCATCGCAAAATTTAGACCAAAAATTATTAACAAAGCTGTATCGACAATAAGACATAACCGTTGGATTTACCTTTACTTTTTTTCTGCTTCCGCGTCGTGCTCAAAGTGAGAGACAAACTGTTCCACCTCGTTGACACAGCCCAGGGTCAAGTTGCTGGAAGAATCAAGTCTTTGTTGAGTGGGAGGATAGTAAAAAACATGTGACATTGAAAACATGCTTTCAAGTTTTAAACCACATGGACAGGGACACAGTTGATGAGCAGAAAATGACAAATGGTCAAGATAATGATACTTAGCAGCAATTGGTAGAGGGGTAAATGAAAAATTTCTCAAAGGTCATTTCAGTATCCACAAAAACATCAAATAGTTTAGACTTCAAAGAGATTTGAAATAACAAAATGGTCAGTTTTAATTAAAGCTGAAATTCGGAACATATTCTATTAATGACTGAAACTTTAAAGAACTAAAATTGTGTCACACGATCTCCCTCAAGGGAGACATTGCAATGAGGTCACCATTTCTCTTTAAAGGTTTTAGAAAATGTTATTAAAATGGACTTTCACAGTGTGAGATAATTTGAAATAAACTGTCACTGACTTGGCAACTGGTCTCTTCCACAAGTCATCTGGGTTCAACATGTCCATATTCATGCTGAAATCTCCTTCAATTGTTGACCCTTTGCAAAGCTTACGCGTGTCAACCCCCAGGAGGTTGTTCATAGTCACAACGCTCTCTGCACATGTGCTGTGGCTTCCAAGACTGTGTTCGGATGATGCGTCACTCTCTGTCAGGAACATTATTTTTTAGTATTTTTGCATACCTTGCATGAAACCAATTATAGTTACAACATCGAATGATTCTTTTTTGTAAATTAATCTTATTTCTTTTGCACTTATTTTGAACTACACAAAGTAAACTTAAGATACAATGAAATAACTGCCTTAATTTCATTCTCAAGCCAGAAGAATTTAAACGCAAGGAACATAATTTATATGTTAAAAAAAAAATAAGATTTAATACACAATAGGTACTAATAAGTACAAGACCAGGTAGAAATGTTGAGGAATGTGCAGTCTGTCTTTTTCTATCCCAAGTTCCACAAATTAAAAGGAATACAATACTGAAAACAAAGATCAATTCACCTGAACGTTTATGGCCCTTCTGGAAAGACTTGCTGGACATATCCTCAGACATCTGGACTGTGCAGATGAGATCAGATAGGTATCTGTAGCAGGGACTGGTTTGACGAAAACAACACAGCGATACAAATGCTACTTGAGCAAAAATGCCGAGCGTACAAGGCCCTCCATGATGACCCAATGTCAACAGCAAAGACAGCTGCACTTAGGGGCATCCGCAGCAAGGTCCAGATACAACTGCCCCAGATGCAAGATTCCTGGTTAAATTCAAAAGATGATGAAATACAGGGCTTTGCAGACAAGAAAGACACGAAAAACTTCTACCGTGGCCTGAGAGAATTATATGGTGTTGCCACATCAGGCTCTTGCCCTCTCCTTTGTGCTGACGGTTCTACACTCATTACAGACAAAGAGAAAATCTTGGAAAGATGGGCGGAACACTTTGAAAGTGTGCTCAATACACCTTCCATCATTTATGATGAGGCCATTGAAAGACTCCCCCAGGTCCCAACGAACAATTCACTGGACGCCATCCCAACTTTTGATGAGATACAGACAGCGATCCGCCAAATGTCCAATGGCAAAGTACCTGGACCGACATGATTCCTGCCGAAATCTACAAAGAGGGTGGACCACTGCTGACAGATAAGCTATTGTGTTTATTCCAAATCATCTGGTAGACGAAAACGGTACCACAAGACCTCAAGGATGCCTCAATTATCCACCTGTACCAACACAAAGGAAACCGCCAGGCCTGCGACAATCACCGCAGAATTTCACTACTGTCCATTGCAGGCAAGATCTTGGCCCGAGCCCTTCTGAACCGCCTGAATGCACATCTGGAGCTAGGTCTCCTACCCGAAAGTAAATGTGGTTTCCGCAAAAAACGCGGAACCATCGATATGGTGTTTGCTGCTAGACAACTTCAAGAGAAATGCCAGGAACAAAATACAGACCTATATTCTACATTTATCGACTTGAATAAAGCCTTTGACAGGGTCAATAGAGGTGGCCTGAGGAAAATCATGAAGAAATACGGATGCCCAGACAAGTTCACCATCATCCGTCAGCTGCATGATGGTATGATGGCCCGAGTGCAGGACAACAGTCAATCATCTCAAGCATTCCCCGTCACAAACGGTGTAAAGCAGGGTTGTGTTCTTGCTCCCACACTCTTTAGTATTATGTATTCCGCAACGCTGTCTGATGCGTTTAAGGACTCCACCACAGGCTTGCCAATCCGGTTTCGTACTGATGGATCAGTATTTAACCTTAAAAGGCTTCAAGCTAAAACCAAGATCAAACATACCACGATCAATGAGCTTCTGTTTGCAGATGATTGTGCCCTCAATGCTCCCTCAGAAGCCATCATGCAACACGGCGTTGATATCTTCTCTGAGGCCTGCAATAACTTTGGCCTCACAATCAACACAAAGAAGACTGAGGTGATGTATCAGCCAGCTCCCAGTAAGCCCTACGTTGAACCCAACATCATCATCAGTGGAGAGCTTCTCAACCCCATGGATAAATTTACTTACTTGGGCAGCCCCCTCTCTAGATCTGTTGTCATGGATGATGAAATGAATTGCAGACTCGCAAAAGCTAGTGCCATATTTGGCAGGCTCCGCAGCACTGTTTGGGACAGGAGAGGTATCAGACGAGAAACAAAGCTCAAGGTCTATAGCGCAGCAGTCCTCCCGACACTGCTCTATGGATGTGAAACGTGGACAGTCTACCAGCGTCCAAAAAACTGAATCATTTTCACACTACCTGCCTCAGGAAACTCCTCGACATCAGGTGGTAAGACAAAGTCCACGACACCGAGGTCCTCGCTAGAGCGAACCTACCTAGTATATTCACCCTTCTGATGCAGTCTGAGCTCCGTTGGATGGGACACGTAGCCCATATGGAAGACCACCAGCACCCGAAACAATTATTCTTCGGAGAACTCACGATAGGCAAGCGCTCCCAAGGAGGTCAAAAAAAGCGTTACAAAGACTCACTGAAAGTGGCACTAAAGGCCTTCAGCATAAACCCTACTCAATGGGTGCAGACAGCCCAGGACAGAGCCAGGTGGAGAGCTGCTGTCAAGAAGGGGGCAAAATTCCATGAAGACAATAGAATAACCACAGCTGAGACACGCAGGCTTGTCCGAAAGAGCAACGGTGCCCATGGTGTCATAGATTATTCCGAGCAAGGATTGGTCTAGCATGCCACCTACGAGTTCACCGTAATCCCAACCTCCCCCTAATCGGATGATTCGATGGTTCTTGTCAACTTCGACGGACGAACAACAATCTGTAACAGACCTGACTCTGAAGGTAGTTTGAGAAGTACATCAAGTGAAAGATAGTGTGACTGAATCAGTTGGAATATTCCAGAAGTAACAGAAGGCATCATTGTCATTGAGTGAACTAGCATCACATACTGTCCGAGCGAAAAATAATCATCACAAAGATCCAGTGGTGAAAAAATAAAATTGATGGCATGTGAACAACCTTATCTATGATATTCAGCACAATGTTCTTGACTGTAGTCAAACATCTTGGCATCCAAACATCCTCTATTTCAAATCTCATTTTATCCTAAAAGCCAACAGGATTAGTGGCCTGGAGGGAAAAATATCTGTGAACAAGGAATGGAGATAACTGGCTAGTTTATTCTCTAACTTAACAACAAAGATGCAGTGGCAGTGATTCAATGACCAGTTTCTATAGTGGTAGTGATTCAAGTAATGACCAATTCCTATAGTGGCAGTGATTCAAGCCATGAACAGTTCCTATAGTGTCAGTGATTCAAGCAATGACCAGTTCCTATGTCTAAAATGTCCTTTAAAAAAACTGAAAGAGAACTACCTCGTCATCTAACATAGCAAAATAAATTAAGATGATAAAAAAGGGTTCATATTATCTCATTAATTGAAATGTTAAAAACAATTTTTTTTTTAAACTTGATTAAAACCTGTAAGTAGGTTTATTGCTCTACGTGTTTTCAGCAAACATGATGTGTTTGTTTGTTTCAATGGGTGGTGCTGGTGATGCACATGTGGTTCCAGAGCTGGGCTGGGCCAATACAGCAGATACATTTAAGAATGCAATATAAAATAATTTAGAGTAAATAAAGAGAAGCTTAAAAACAAAATATTAAAAACCAGTTAATGGAGTATTATGCCATTTCAGCACTTTTATTCTCAATATCAGGAGTAAATACATCTTGCTTATAATGTCTCTTCTTCCCGCTATCTTATTTTGAAATACTTTATTTAGTGCACAGTCATGGTTACAGATGTGTTATGTACTATGTTGGATATGATTTGTTATTTGGAAAAAAATTAGCTTTAGAAATAATCGAATGTAAAATATAAATATGATCTGACATTTAAATTAATCTGAATTCTGCCAACTTAGTAACTTTTCCAAAATTAAGCATAAGCCCCCATCATGATCTGATCAGTTTTTATCTTTAGTAACTAACACATTGGTAAAATCTCCCTTAATGCTGCAATTGGTAAAAAATAGTCAAGAGTTTGATACCTGTCATATAAAACCATGGCATCAATCTGTGCTTGCTCGCAATTGTAAGATCCGCTTGTGGACAGCAGTTGTTGTTGGAAATTTTCAGCTGCAAGCCACATCTGCATAAGGTCACTGGCGCCCTCTTGTTCCATAAATTGTAATTGGAGGTAAAACCTCAATCATTTAAATATTTTAAACTGACTTGACCAAATTACTTTAATTTTTTAATTACTGGTACACAACTTTTTAAAATTAACCCAATCAATAGTATATGTGGTCGAGTTAGAATTAATATTGTAGAACTACTGATCTCAGACCAAGAGTAAAATTTATTTGTCAAATTTTAATTTACTGGAATGTATATTAATTAATTAATTCACTATTTCCATGATATGACATGAAACTAATTCCTCACTATTCCCATCCTGTGAAAATAACTTAATTCCTCACTATTTCCAAAATCTTACCTCCATAAAGTAAGGAATCTTACCTCCATAAAGTAACAAATCTTACCTCCATAAAGTAACACACCTTACCTCCATAAAGTAACACAGGGCATTTTCATTGAAGAGAATATCTGGTAAGAACAACTTCTCTGTTGTTAGAACATTGACTTGATGTCGGCAGTGGAACTCGCTGTCTTTAAAAGGCTGGTAATATCTAAGAAAAGCACATCATTTTGCTAAGAGCTAAAACACACATTCTGTTAAATCTCAATACTAAACATTGGCTCAGAATGGAAACTTCATTTCTAAGAAATAACTGATTTAGAAAAAAAAAAAAAAAAAAAAAGAAAAGAAAGAGAGAGAGAAAGGAAAAGGGTCAAGCGTGTTCAATTTGTACCGGGTATTTAAAACGTTTATCATTGTTTTTCTTTACCTGTTATTTAGCAATTTTTATTTTCCTCAAAAAAGATTTTCTTAATAAAACTTTACTATTTCATTATGGGCTAAACTAATGACATTACATATGTAAACCTGTTCAACCGTTCAGATTGAGCCGAGTGAACACTTACTCTGATTCTAGCTTATTTAACACAAATCTCCGACAGCTGGCAAAACACTCCGGATCTACCTCACCATTTTCTTGACAAATTTTACCTGTGAAATCATTGGGAGAAGTCACAGAATCCATTAAGATACTTATTACATAATGCAACGATTGCACATGGGTTGGTAATAGCCATCACTGAAAAATATATTGTGAAATACTGTATACAAATCCACACAAAATAAATTACTGTCATGGAGACATAATGAGCATCGAATAACTGCCAAGGCACTTATGCACGGACAGTAAGACTTACTGATGGCTTCAGCTCTAAGCGTGTCATCAACTCCAATAGGTTTTGGTGAGCCTTTAGCGATGTAAGTTGAAAAAATTGTTACAGCATCTCGTTCTATACCTGACAGAAAGTAACGTATTCATAAATGACTAGAATTATTGAAAGAAGTAATTTCGTCAAGAAATCTAGTTTGAAATCTTAGTATAACAATAGGAGGAACTGAACAAAAATTGTGTTGAACTGACTGTTAAAGATTGAGGTAGTCCAAATATCATAACTTTATTATTAAGAAATTCTAAATAGTCCATAAGTAGAATTGTGCAAAGGAGAAAAACTAAGTTTTGTTAAAAAATGTGAATCAAGCAAGAATGAAAATTACTGCTATGGGTGAGGGAATATGTTTCTTTTACATCAGAAATAATTCTTTATTAGTCTAAACAAAAATACAACCCCAGCCTCACAAATGAGAGGCAGAGGGTTCAATTCTATACAATGTACATACTTTTTTAAAATCGTGTTATTGTTCAAATGAAATTATGTTTAGGAGTATTTACACAAAAATTATTTATTCTCATTGATTTCATTGTTCATATATTTTGCACAGTTATGAAGTTAAAAACAAATTGCTTTTAAGACTGCTGAATCATGGGATTTTCTGAATAGAGGAAAATAGAATGTACAAATATATTGTCATAAAAGAATTTTTATAATAAATTAAATCCTTTTTTTTTAATACCATTCATTTCAGTTATTCACGATAAATCTCAAATTCATTTGTTGATATACCGGTATATGAAATGCAATGTATATTTATTTATGAAAATGTCCATAACTTTTTACAGCTCCATCTAGTTAGAACTACAGTTTGCTGTTACAATATAGGTAAAACTATAAAGACTAAGGGACATCCTAAAAGAATAACCAACAATAACAAATCTTAGCACAACAAATTGCTCATACGTTAACATTCTACCATTACTCCATTTTATCCTTTTACAACAGACGCTAACACAACCCCTACCCAACCTCCCCAAAAAAAACCCAACCTACTCTTCTTTAGCTTGTTGGCAATGTCTTCTTGACTCACTTCCACTGGTGTAGCGAATTCTGTTTCTGTGGGTATATTTTCACTGCTAACAGTTTTGGAAAGCTGGGTCAGTGATGCTGCCTTGGTTGATTCACTGTAGTCACAGCCAAAAGTTTCTGAATCATGAGCAGAAAAACTCAACGACTTAACAACATTTTTATCACAGATGGTGGACGCTGAGATTTTTTAACTTGTTACAGTATCATCTGAAGGCATGCAAGTTGTATGGTTAGGCTGAGCTGTCACATTTAAATTTGTAGGGGCTGTCAAGGACTGGTGATTGGTTTGATTTGTGTTATCAAGTGGGGAGTTAGAATATTGCTTTGGTGCTGGCAAGGAGTTTTTAACATCAGGCGGGACTTGATTAAGTAGATCTGTAGGCGTAGCCAGAATAGATCTATCTTGATTTTGTTCAGTGTTTCTTGGC
>CAXITT010001947.1:8918-19469 GCA_964033795.1 Lymnaea stagnalis
AAAAACTTAAGTGCGTATATTACGCTTTTGTGATGGTGTAAATAAAAACTTAAGTGCGTATATTACGCTTTTGTGATGGTGTAAATAAAAACTTAAGTGCGTATATTACGCTTTTGTGATGGTGTAAATAAAAACTTAAGTGCGTATATTACGCTTTTGTGATGGTGTAAATAAAGACTTTAAAAAAAAAACAGAATTAAATCCCACCTGTAAATGCAATATATTTAAAAAATAACTTTCCATTCCAAGATATCTCTGATGTAATTCCCTATGATTTCTGGATATTCCCGATGCACCGACTCCCTTTCTGTACTGGATTTTCCCGGAAAACCTAGTCGTTCACTGAGTCTTTGTCAGAACTGTCTCTACTGAACTTATACCTAACGCCGTTCATAAGGCTTTGGGGCCTATCATTAAAATAATATTTGAAAAAAAAATAGAACAGCAATATAGTGCTGACCTATGGTCAGTGGCGTAGCTAGGGGAGGGGGGTGTCCAAATTCGAAAGTCCCCCCGGGCCCCTACATTGAAGAGGGGGGGGCCTAAAGGCGTGTCCGAATTATTATTTTTTTTACATTAAATAATGTCCAATGTCAAAATGTAGGGGCCCCTTAAGAGGCCAAGCCCCCCCCCCCGGACCCCCAAATCCCCCACTCCGCAAATCCCTAGCTACGCCACTACCTATAGTCAATTATGGGAGCAGGGGTGTTGAACTCACCAACACAGCTCCTCGTGCCGAAGCCAAAAGGTATCATGGAAAATGCTGGTGCATTCGTCTCGTCCTGGTCACCCCTGAGCCACCTGTCCGGTTTGAACTGGTCGGGCTCCGTGAAAATCGTCTCGTCTCGTGACATGACGTAGAGGTTCAGCATTATAATCGTCTGCCGTGAAGAAAAATTTGCATTTTGTTAATATTTTGAGGTATACACAATATAAGGAAAAAAACAATCAAAACTCAAATCATAAAAAACAAATCAAATAATTACTTAAAATGTGTCCCTACAGCCCGTGTATAAATATATCCATCCATCCATCCATGTGGCGATACAGCCCGTGTATAAAGATATCCATCCATCCATCCATGTGGCGATACAGCCCGTGTATAAATATATCCATCCATCCATGTGGCGATACAGCCCGTGTATAAAGATATCCATCCATCCATGTGGCGATACAGCCCGTGTATAAAGATATCCATCCATTCATCCACGTGGCGCTACAGCCCGTGTATAAAGATATCCCTCATTCCATGCCTGTGGCGCTACAGCAAATGTATAAATATATCCATGCACCCATCCCTGTGGTGCGACAACCATGTATAAATATATCCATTGATCCATGTGGGCTCTAAATATGAAAGGTATGTACGCCCTGAGTGTCTTAGTCAACATTCAAGGTTGAGTCATTCCCATGATTCATTCTAAATGTCGTGCCGTTAAATTCCCATCACGCCCACTTCACTACAGCATCCACTCACTACTACCACTTCACTACAGCATCCACTCACTACCACCACTTCACTACAGCATCCACTCACTACCACCACTTCACTACAGCATCCACTCACTACCACCACTTCACTNCTAGTGCTGACCAAAGTCTGGCGTCCGGCAGTTGGTCATCATTCTCACTAGTGCTGACCAAAGTCTGGCGTCCGGCAGTTGGTCATCATTCTCACTAGTGCTGACCAAAGTCTGGCGTCCGGCAGTTGGTCATCATTCTCACTAGTGCTGACCAAAGTCTGGCGTCCGGCAGTTGGTCATCATTCTCACTAGTGCTGACCAAAGTCTGGCGTCCGGCAGTTGGTCATCATTCTCACTAGTGCTGACCAAAGTCTGGCGTCCGGCAGTTGGTCATCATTCTCACTAGTGCTGACCAAAGTCTGGCGTCCGGCAGTTGGTCATCATTCTCACTAGTGCTGACCAAAGTCTGGCGTCCGGCAGTTGGTCATCATTCTCACTAGTGCTGACCAAAGTCTGGCGTCCGGCAGTTGGTCATCATTCTCACTAGTGCTGACCAAAGTCTGGCGTCCGGCAGTTGGTCATCATTCTCACTAGTGCTGACCAAAGTCTGGCGTCCGGCAGTTGGTCATCATTCTCACTAGTGCTGACCAAAGTCTGGCGTCCGGCAGTTGGTCATCATTCTCACTAGTGCTGACCAAAGTCTGGCGTCCGGCAGTTGGTCATCATTCTCACTAGTGCTGACCAAAGTCTGGCGTCCGGCAGTTGGTCATCATTCTCACTAGTGCTGACCAAAGTCTGGCGTCCGGCAGTTGGTCATCATTCTCACTAGTGCTGACCAAAGTCTGGCGTCCGGCAGTTGGTCATCATTCTCACTAGTGCTGACCAAAGTCTGGCGTCCGGCAGTTGGTCATCATTCTCACTAGTGCTGACCAAAGTCTGGCGTCCGGCAGTTGGTCATCATTCTCACTAGTGCTGACCAAAGTCTGGCGTCCGGCAGTTGGTCATCATTCTCACTAGTGCTGACCAAAGTCTGGCGTCCGGCAGTTGGTCATCATTCTCACTAGTGCTGACCAAAGTCTGGCGTCCGGCAGTTGGTCATCATTCTCACTAGTGCTGACCAAAGTCTGGCGTCCGGCAGTTGGTCATCATTCTCACTAGTGCTGACCAAAGTCTGGCGTCCGGCAGTTGGTCATCATTCTCACTAGTGCTGACCAAAGTCTGGCGTCCGGCAGTTGGTCATCATTCTCACTAGTGCTGACCAAAGTCTGGCGTCCGGCAGTTGGTCATCATTCTCACTAGTGCTGACCAAAGTCTGGCGTCCGGCAGTTGGTCATCATTCTCACTAGTGCTGACCAAAGTCTGGCGTCCGGCAGTTGGTCATCATTCTCACTAGTGCTGACCAAAGTCTGGCGTCCGGCAGTTGGTCATCATTCTCACTAGTGCTGACCAAAGTCTGGCGTCCGGCAGTTGGTCATCATTCTCACTAGTGCTGACCAAAGTCTGGCGTCCGGCAGTTGGTCATCATTCTCACTAGTGCTGACCAAAGTCTGGCGTCCGGCAGTTGGTCATCATTCTCACTAGTGCTGACCAAAGTCTGGCGTCCGGCAGTTGGTCATCATTCTCACTAGTGCTGACCAAAGTCTGGCGTCCGGCAGTTGGTCATCATTCTCACTAGTGCTGACCAAAGTCTGGCGTCCGGCAGTTGGTCATCATTCTCACTAGTGCTGACCAAAGTCTGGCGTCCGGCAGTTGGTCATCATTCTCACTAGTGCTGACCAAAGTCTGGCGTCCGGCAGTTGGTCATCATTCTCACTAGTGCTGACCAAAGTCTGGCGTCCGGCAGTTGGTCATCATTCTCACTAGTGCTGACCAAAGTCTGGCGTCCGGCAGTTGGTCATCATTCTCACTAGTGCTGACCAAAGTCTGGCGTCCGGCAGTTGGTCATCATTCTCACTAGTGCTGACCAAAGTCTGGCGTCCGGCAGTTGGTCATCATTCTCACTAGTGCTGACCAAAGTCTGGCGTCCGGCAGTTGGTCATCATTCTCACTAGTGCTGACCAAAGTCTGGCGTCCGGCAGTTGGTCATCATTCTCACTAGTGCTGACCAAAGTCTGGCGTCCGGCAGTTGGTCATCATTCTCACTAGTGCTGACCAAAGTCTGGCGTCCGGCAGTTGGTCATCATTCTCACTAGTGCTGACCAAAGTCTGGCGTCCGGCAGTTGGTCATCATTCTCACTAGTGCTGACCAAAGTCTGGCGTCCGGCAGTTGGTCATCATTCTCACTAGTGCTGACCAAAGTCTGGCGTCCGGCAGTTGGTCATCATTCTCACTAGTGCTGACCAAAGTCTGGCGTCCGGCAGTTGGTCATCATTCTCACTAGTGCTGACCAAAGTCTGGCGTCCGGCAGTTGGTCATCATTCTCACTAGTGCTGACCAAAGTCTGGCGTCCGGCAGTTGGTCATCATTCTCACTAGTGCTGACCAAAGTCTGGCGTCCGGCAGTTGGTCATCATTCTCACTAGTGCTGACCAAAGTCTGGCGTCCGGCAGTTGGTCATCATTCTCACTAGTGCTGACCAAAGTCTGGCGTCCGGCAGTTGGTCATCATTCTCACTAGTGCTGACCAAAGTCTGGCGTCCGGCAGTTGGTCATCATTCTCACTAGTGCTGACCAAAGTCTGGCGTCCGGCAGTTGGTCATCATTCTCACTAGTGCTGACCAAAGTCTGGCGTCCGGCAGTTGGTCATCATTCTCACTAGTGCTGACCAAAGTCTGGCGTCCGGCAGTTGGTCATCATTCTCACTAGTGCTGACCAAAGTCTGGCGTCCGGCAGTTGGTCATCATTCTCACTAGTGCTGACCAAAGTCTGGCGTCCGGCAGTTGGTCATCATTCTCACTAGTGCTGACCAAAGTCTGGCGTCCGGCAGTTGGTCATCATTCTCACTAGTGCTGACCAAAGTCTGGCGTCCGGCAGTTGGTCATCATTCTCACTAGTGCTGACCAAAGTCTGGCGTCCGGCAGTTGGTCATCATTCTCACTAGTGCTGACCAAAGTCTGGCGTCCGGCAGTTGGTCATCATTCTCACTAGTGCTGACCAAAGTCTGGCGTCCGGCAGTTGGTCATCATTCTCACTAGTGCTGACCAAAGTCTGGCGTCCGGCAGTTGGTCATCATTCTCACTAGTGCTGACCAAAGTCTGGCGTCCGGCAGTTGGTCATCATTCTCACTAGTGCTGACCAAAGTCTGGCGTCCGGCAGTTGGTCATCATTCTCACTAGTGCTGACCAAAGTCTGGCGTCCGGCAGTTGGTCATCATTCTCACTAGTGCTGACCAAAGTCTGGCGTCCGGCAGTTGGTCATCATTCTCACTAGTGCTGACCAAAGTCTGGCGTCCGGCAGTTGGTCATCATTCTCACTAGTGCTGACCAAAGTCTGGCGTCCGGCAGTTGGTCATCATTCTCACTAGTGCTGACCAAAGTCTGGCGTCCGGCAGTTGGTCATCATTCTCACTAGTGCTGACCAAAGTCTGGCGTCCGGCAGTTGGTCATCATTCTCACTAGTGCTGACCAAAGTCTGGCGTCCGGCAGTTGGTCATCATTCTCACTAGTGCTGACCAAAGTCTGGCGTCCGGCAGTTGGTCATCATTCTCACTAGTGCTGACCAAAGTCTGGCGTCCGGCAGTTGGTCATCATTCTCACTAGTGCTGACCAAAGTCTGGCGTCCGGCAGTTGGTCATCATTCTCACTAGTGCTGACCAAAGTCTGGCGTCCGGCAGTTGGTCATCATTCTCACTAGTGCTGACCAAAGTCTGGCGTCCGGCAGTTGGTCATCATTCTCACTAGTGCTGACCAAAGTCTGGCGTCCGGCAGTTGGTCATCATTCTCACTAGTGCTGACCAAAGTCTGGCGTCCGGCAGTTGGTCATCATTCTCACTAGTGCTGACCAAAGTCTGGCGTCCGGCAGTTGGTCATCATTCTCACTAGTGCTGACCAAAGTCTGGCGTCCGGCAGTTGGTCATCATTCTCACTAGTGCTGACCAAAGTCTGGCGTCCGGCAGTTGGTCATCATTCTCACTAGTGCTGACCAAAGTCTGGCGTCCGGCAGTTGGTCATCATTCTCACTAGTGCTGACCAAAGTCTGGCGTCCGGCAGTTGGTCATCATTCTCACTAGTGCTGACCAAAGTCTGGCGTCCGGCAGTTGGTCATCATTCTCACTAGTGCTGACCAAAGTCTGGCGTCCGGCAGTTGGTCATCATTCTCACTAGTGCTGACCAAAGTCTGGCGTCCGGCAGTTGGTCATCATTCTCACTAGTGCTGACCAAAGTCTGGCGTCCGGCAGTTGGTCATCATTCTCACTAGTGCTGACCAAAGTCTGGCGTCCGGCAGTTGGTCATCATTCTCACTAGTGCTGACCAAAGTCTGGCGTCCGGCAGTTGGTCATCATTCTCACTAGTGCTGACCAAAGTCTGGCGTCCGGCAGTTGGTCATCATTCTCACTAGTGCTGACCAAAGTCTGGCGTCCGGCAGTTGGTCATCATTCTCACTAGTGCTGACCAAAGTCTGGCGTCCGGCAGTTGGTCATCATTCTCACTAGTGCTGACCAAAGTCTGGCGTCCGGCAGTTGGTCATCATTCTCACTAGTGCTGACCAAAGTCTGGCGTCCGGCAGTTGGTCATCATTCTCACTAGTGCTGACCAAAGTCTGGCGTCCGGCAGTTGGTCATCATTCTCACTAGTGCTGACCAAAGTCTGGCGTCCGGCAGTTGGTCATCATTCTCACTAGTGCTGACCAAAGTCTGGCGTCCGGCAGTTGGTCATCATTCTCACTAGTGCTGACCAAAGTCTGGCGTCCGGCAGTTGGTCATCATTCTCACTAGTGCTGACCAAAGTCTGGCGTCCGGCAGTTGGTCATCATTCTCACTAGTGCTGACCAAAGTCTGGCGTCCGGCAGTTGGTCATCATTCTCACTAGTGCTGACCAAAGTCTGGCGTCCGGCAGTTGGTCATCATTCTCACTAGTGCTGACCAAAGTCTGGCGTCCGGCAGTTGGTCATCATTCTCACTAGTGCTGACCAAAGTCTGGCGTCCGGCAGTTGGTCATCATTCTCACTAGTGCTGACCAAAGTCTGGCGTCCGGCAGTTGGTCATCATTCTCACTAGTGCTGACCAAAGTCTGGCGTCCGGCAGTTGGTCATCATTCTCACTAGTGCTGACCAAAGTCTGGCGTCCGGCAGTTGGTCATCATTCTCACTAGTGCTGACCAAAGTCTGGCGTCCGGCAGTTGGTCATCATTCTCACTAGTGCTGACCAAAGTCTGGCGTCCGGCAGTTGGTCATCATTCTCACTAGTGCTGACCAAAGTCTGGCGTCCGGCAGTTGGTCATCATTCTCACTAGTGCTGACCAAAGTCTGGCGTCCGGCAGTTGGTCATCATTCTCACTAGTGCTGACCAAAGTCTGGCGTCCGGCAGTTGGTCATCATTCTCACTAGTGCTGACCAAAGTCTGGCGTCCGGCAGTTGGTCATCATTCTCACTAGTGCTGACCAAAGTCTGGCGTCCGGCAGTTGGTCATCATTCTCACTAGTGCTGACCAAAGTCTGGCGTCCGGCAGTTGGTCATCATTCTCACTAGTGCTGACCAAAGTCTGGCGTCCGGCAGTTGGTCATCATTCTCACTAGTGCTGACCAAAGTCTGGCGTCCGGCAGTTGGTCATCATTCTCACTAGTGCTGACCAAAGTCTGGCGTCCGGCAGTTGGTCATCATTCTCACTAGTGCTGACCAAAGTCTGGCGTCCGGCAGTTGGTCATCATTCTCACTAGTGCTGACCAAAGTCTGGCGTCCGGCAGTTGGTCATCATTCTCACTAGTGCTGACCAAAGTCTGGCGTCCGGCAGTTGGTCATCATTCTCACTAGTGCTGACCAAAGTCTGGCGTCCGGCAGTTGGTCATCATTCTCACTAGTGCTGACCAAAGTCTGGCGTCCGGCAGTTGGTCATCATTCTCACTAGTGCTGACCAAAGTCTGGCGTCCGGCAGTTGGTCATCATTCTCACTAGTGCTGACCAAAGTCTGGCGTCCGGCAGTTGGTCATCATTCTCACTAGTGCTGACCAAAGTCTGGCGTCCGGCAGTTGGTCATCATTCTCACTAGTGCTGACCAAAGTCTGGCGTCCGGCAGTTGGTCATCATTCTCACTAGTGCTGACCAAAGTCTGGCGTCCGGCAGTTGGTCATCATTCTCACTAGTGCTGACCAAAGTCTGGCGTCCGGCAGTTGGTCATCATTCTCACTAGTGCTGACCAAAGTCTGGCGTCCGGCAGTTGGTCATCATTCTCACTAGTGCTGACCAAAGTCTGGCGTCCGGCAGTTGGTCATCATTCTCACTAGTGCTGACCAAAGTCTGGCGTCCGGCAGTTGGTCATCATTCTCACTAGTGCTGACCAAAGTCTGGCGTCCGGCAGTTGGTCATCATTCTCACTAGTGCTGACCAAAGTCTGGCGTCCGGCAGTTGGTCATCATTCTCACTAGTGCTGACCAAAGTCTGGCGTCCGGCAGTTGGTCATCATTCTCACTAGTGCTGACCAAAGTCTGGCGTCCGGCAGTTGGTCATCATTCTCACTAGTGCTGACCAAAGTCTGGCGTCCGGCAGTTGGTCATCATTCTCACTAGTGCTGACCAAAGTCTGGCGTCCGGCAGTTGGTCATCATTCTCACTAGTGCTGACCAAAGTCTGGCGTCCGGCAGTTGGTCATCATTCTCACTAGTGCTGACCAAAGTCTGGCGTCCGGCAGTTGGTCATCATTCTCACTAGTGCTGACCAAAGTCTGGCGTCCGGCAGTTGGTCATCATTCTCACTAGTGCTGACCAAAGTCTGGCGTCCGGCAGTTGGTCATCATTCTCACTAGTGCTGACCAAAGTCTGGCGTCCGGCAGTTGGTCATCATTCTCACTAGTGCTGACCAAAGTCTGGCGTCCGGCAGTTGGTCATCATTCTCACTAGTGCTGACCAAAGTCTGGCGTCCGGCAGTTGGTCATCATTCTCACTAGTGCTGACCAAAGTCTGGCGTCCGGCACTTGGTCATCATTCTCACTAGTGCTGACCAAAGTCTGGCGTCCGGCAGTTGGTCATCATTCTCACTAGTGCTGACCAAAGTCTGGCGTCCGGCAGTTGGTCATCATTCTCACTAGTGCTGACCAAAGTCTGGCGTCCGGCACTTGGTCATCATTCTCACTAGTGCTGACCAAAGTCTGGCGTCCGGCAGTTGGTCATCATTCTCACTAGTGCTGAGCAACGTCTCACGTCCGGCACATGACCGTCATTCTGTCGTTCTTCAGGTATACAGCTGCTTTTTCGCTAACTCTAGGTCCCAGTTGCCTCCCCGAACAACACAGATTTTTATCATCAAAATTTATCGTCTTTTCAAAATGTCATATGTTGATTTAAAGGGGTGTGGGGTGTAGGTTGAGTGTGTCTGGGGTGTGGGTGGTGTGTGGGTGTGTTGGCCTCATGTCTAATGCATAAAACCACACTGCTATAAAAAAAAAAATTGGCATTTTTAACACCAGCCGTGTAATTACAATTCATCCATAAAACCAGTCCATGCATTTTAATGAGACGCGGTCCACGTCATGTCTTCTAATGAAATCAACCCAAGGCGTATTATAATTCCACGACTCCACGACCAAAACATTGGAATGGAAAACCAAGATCGCAATGTCGCTTGAAGGACCAGGCCAGCCATGCCAGCCATGCCAGCCATGCCAGCCATGCCAGCCATGCCAGCCATGGCCAGCCAGGCCAGCCAGGCCAGCCATGCCAGCCAGGCCAGCCAGGCCAGCCATGCCAGCCATGGCCTTAACTATTGCTAATGAGTTTCACGACGTCAGAAATTTGCCCTGGCCACTTTATCTCTGCTGTGTCGTTGCTGTTACAATGCCACGACTGGATCGCAGCCTATCCACACCTCATCAACAGAGGTTCTCAAACGGAAGTCTGCCCAACTTAGAAGGGGGCGTGTTTTTTTTTTTTTTTTTTTTTTTTAAACAAAGAGATCCTAACTGGCGTCAACAGACGGCGTCAGCAAAAAGAAAAAAAACAAGTTTTGCAAGCGTCAGCATAATGACCAGCACACACAACTGTCAATAGACTACATAGAACACACAACACACTACACACAACACACTACACACAACTACTGCAGACTGCACCACTGCTTACAGTAGAGTCTTCTACAGCCTATGTATTTCTCGAGACCTACTCCTCTGGTTAAACATAGATATTATTAATGATAAAAGCCATTGCCCCATATAGAGATAAGTAAAGATAGATATTTTTAATGATAAAAGCCATTGCCCCATATAGAGATAAGTAAAGATATATATTTTGAATGATAAAAGCCGTTGCCCCATATAGAGATAAGTAAAGATAGATATTTTGAATGATAAAAGCCGTTGCCCCGTATAGAGATAAGTAAAGATAGATATTTTTAATGATAAAAGCCGTCACCCCATATAGAGATAAGTAAAGATAGATATTTTTAATGATAAAAGCCGTTGCCCCATATAGAGATAAGTAAAGATAGATATTTTAATGGTTAAAGCCATTGCCCCAGATAGAGATAAGTAAAGATATATATTTTAATGATAAAAGCCGTTGCCCCATATAGAGATAAGTAAAGATAGATATTTTAATGGTTAAAGCCATTGCCCGGTATCAGCTAGATATGGACGTCACAGAAGGTTGTTACATCGTAAAGAAATAAAACATTTCAATCAAGTTCAACCAATGTTCCCTCTAAGGTTTGTTGGTTCGTGTGCAAATTCATACAGTTGTGTGCAAAGTTTTACAGCATCAATTTGTGTGTGTGCAAAATTGTACAGCCCACAAACACAAACAAACACTGCGAGATAGCTGCGCGGCCGCGCAGCTTAAAGGGAACATAGGTTTCAACATAATTCTTATGTTATTTTCTAGGAGATGACCCCAAAATTTATCGAGAAGTTTATGATTTTTATAAAATATTCAGGTTTCTTCTGAAGCTTCGTTATATTTCATCAGCAGTTCCAGACATGACCTGATTCAGTAAATGGGGGGGGGGGGGG